>MNPL01009000.1:9538-25493 GCA_002081605.1 Tropilaelaps mercedesae | reverse complement strand
GTAATGCAAAAACTGCTACCGTGGACGTTAAATGTTGGCTGATGGTCAGCCTTAAAAAATATTTTTGATCTTATCGTTGTCGAGCTCGGTGGTTGGTGCATTCGTGTGCGTCTTGCGACCGGAGGAGACACGTAGGTGCACGGGTTCGATCCCCGCCGTTGCACATTTACATTTATATGGGGTCCGTCTTACGATGTAATGGAAGAAGTGCTACCGTGGACGTTAAATGTTCACTGATGGTCAGCCCTAAAACTCTTATCGTTAAGTATTAGACGCATTACCACTCAAACTCGGCAATTTCGTTGCGACATGTTATCTCTTTCAATCATAATTTACTATAGTGCGTTGTGTTGTATCTTCTAACGAAACACTGAAATTTTCGTCAAGTTTTTTATTGTGACAGGAAATCAAACTAAATTGTAGAATAATAGCCCGATCAAGCGGGCTGACTGTCTTGCCTAACGAAGAAAAGATACTGCTTTTTATGTTCCCTTTATCAACGCAATTCAAGTTTTCTATTAGGAACTTATGCCCGCTATGCTCAAAAGAAAAGCTGAATGTCATAGCGGTGCTCGAGGTAGGTTCTAAAAATGTTTGCTTAAGGTAAACGTTGTAAGTTGGCTTGATCTTAGTGGAGATTGAAATGTAGACGTTGTAAGTTGGCTTTATTTTAATGAAGATTGAAATTAAATTAAATAGTATTTGGCGTTCAATATAAACGAGGTGACAGATAGTAAGAATAAGGCATTGAGGAACACTTTAAATACGCTGCTATCCTTTTGTTCGTAAGACCATAATACGATCAAATATGCGGTCCTGGGCTAAAAGGTCTAAATTCAAGTTTGCTAGCCAAGTCAAGGTCTAGTCAAGGTCGGCGTAGTAAATGTCCAATTAGTGGACCCAGCCGTTTTTCAGTATGGTCACAAGCACCACTAATGTATTCCTTCAAACATTTGTCACCTGTCATTAAAGTTTACCTCCACGGTTAGGATTTTATCATTTACTATAATTAAGACAAGACACACACATATATATATATATATATATATATATGTATATATATGTATACTTAGTAATGTATATAGTTCATTTACGTTAGGTATAAGCAATGTCTACATTTGAGTTGCATCCGTATATACAAATTATTCAGTTCACATGTTCTATTGACAAAAATGTGTGACAATTAAAACTTGTGTTATGCACTAATATCTCTGGAGGTGAACGCAATCAAATGCTTCCCCGTAAGGTGTCAAGTCTTGATTCAAGCTCAGAGATCGCTCTCGTGAGTTGTGGTGAGGGAGCCATTGGGAAGAAATCTTTCTCGTTCATGAATATCATGTCCGCCGAGTAGTACACAACACCCACCATATTTTGTTTACGTTTTATCATTCCATAAGTAGCAGGCAAACCTCGCTATGAGGCATAGAGAAGAATCCAAAGAAGGAAAGATATCTGAGAAAATAGCGGAAGTCTGTCAGGTTCACCTTAGGTGGGTTTAACTACACGACTGATGTAAAACTCAATGTGCGCTTTTTAGTTGACATCTCGACTTGCTGAAATCATAAATGACGTTGTCGTCGGGAGGAATTATAAACGTCTTCTCGGCGATGTCGCTAAATGTAAGTGTTATTAGATAGGAGTAACTGCTATCCTATCAACATATCTATTTTAGGACGATTCATGTTTGTGTCTGCGATTGATAAAATATTTGACGTAGCTATTACTAACATCTGTTTAATCCAGGGTTTGGTCTAAACTGAAATCTACTGAGGTCTGGTTGAATCATTGAATTCTGTGCGGGCTCGAATTGTACTATAATTAAACGAGGAATGGCCATTTAACTTTTTAATTAATTTTTACGAAAGTTTGACAAATAAGTGAAAATGATAGGTACAGATAGGTGAATGTTAATCTCCTTATTGCGCGCTGCACTGAGTTGTTTGCTTTTTTTGGGTCATACTGGAATTAAATTTTTGAAAACTCTCTTCATCTTACGCTCAAAACCGCTTTCGCATTACTAGTATTCTAGGTACATGAATTTCTGGTGGGATGAGTGGTCATGTTTTTGTGGGGTATCGTTTGTACTATTTAAGATCATAAATACTGGCTTAATTATCTTAAATAGTAAAAATGATATAGGACGTTTCTTTTATGGTGTAGAACATGGATTTTTTCCATCATGTCAACAAAATATTTGTGCTATGCAAACTTTGTATAAAAATACGTACAGTTTCTTCAGGTAGCTATATGCAATGTCTCGCATCAGACGTGCTACTGGTTAACACGAATGAGTGCAACTGTCTCTTCGATAAAAAAACGAATTTATTTATACATAGTCGGGCCCAATCGTTAGAGATAACAACACATATATGGGGCAACTGTTTTCTAGTATGTCAGTATTTAAAGGTACGGATTTGAAGGTCCTCGTCCTCAACTGTCATGGAGACCTGTTTCTGCGGGAAGGCCATGGTCTCGTTCACACTCGAGTGATGCTGAGCGCAAAAATGGCTGTAATCGACTTCGTTCTACCTACATATGGCCATGTTGGTCATGTCACCAAGCAGGTAAAAAATTAATTTACTTGTCTTTTCAATGATGAATCGAAAAATTCGATTTTTCGTTGTGTATTTTTACCAGTATCTAACCAATCGAGACTGTATAAAGTATGGATTTCATATCTGAGTGTTTTGTTTTAGGGTGAAATGCTCAGTGGACCATTCAGTCGATGTGGCCATACCTCGAGCAGGCTGGTCGTCCCGAAGTCAAGTGATACGTGATACTTCGCTCGCAGTCTTTATCGAGGGACATAGAATGTTTAATCTCCATAGAGTCGTCGCTATCGCGGGTGATCCAAGGTAAAAATGTCTATCATTTTGTTTTGCGGCGTTTCAGAGTACATAAATATGACAGCGGTCAGTTAATTCAGTGGTGATATGCCGCAGTTGCGTTACTTGTAGTACTTATAGATATTAGCGTTGTTCGAGGCAAAAGAATGTGCTAGAGCCGACAATGTATCTTCAGAGAGGCTCACATAGTACTTTAAATATATTCCGTCACCTACAGGGGAAAAGGTTCATAGCTCTCCAGACTGGGCCCGATATCGGTGTACGGAGCATCGAGCTATCAGCTGTGGAGCAGTCCCGCATCACGGAAGATATCCTGATATATTACAGTTCGCTTATCTTATCAATCGAATTGTAGGTGAAAGACGGCGCAATGGGAAATTCGATTAATAGTTGTACTGAGTAGCTGTAGTTGGACCGCGTCCTGTATAACGCTCCGCAAAGAACCTGTAGTGCGTATGAAGATATTAACTAAGAAATTCGTACAATATATGTCATTTTTTAGTTTGGTAATTTACGATCGACTAAAGTAGAGACCATCTCGCAGCTGTCAATGAATTCGTTCTACGAATATGTAATTTTTGTGTAAAACAAAAGGTTCTTCCAGGATTATGGCATAGCAGGTTTCACTATTGACTTTTACATGTAAACAATAGTAAAACTAGTGAGCCTTGTAATAGTACTAAAACATACAGCAAGCTTACACGAGAATGTCACAAGCCATTTCAATAGGCGCTTCATCGTCAGGGATTCTTCTTGGTTGTGTTTTATATGTCTATTCTTGCATAGTCTCCTGAAGTTACATAATAATTTTGGGGACATAGTTATCACCTGTACAGAGCCACTGTCGGACGGTGATACCGTCATTGGAGCGAACGGTGAGACTAAAAAAGCTTGTAGGAAATTCATACTTCACTCAGTAATTCTGAAATCACGAAGCAAATTTTTCCGAGCAGAGCTGTCAAATAATAGGCCGCTCAAGGACTTTCTAGGAAAAACCGTCTGTAGTGTTAGTACATACGTAGTTCCTCGTGTACGTTTTTTGTGCATACAGGAATAGAGGAATACGTATTGGCGGGAGAATAGCATCCATTCTGCTCTTATGCCCCTTACAAATTCAAGTAAATGTCTTCTAGGTTATATTTTGTCAAACAAGACTAGGCGTTTATTAAAATTTATTGTAATATTTAGCTAATTTTTCTTCTTTATTTCAATTCATTACTCTTTGAAGATCACGTTTTGAAGTCACTCGGAATGTGATGCTTGGCCTGCTGAACTTGTCTGAGAGAATTAGTTGAGTTCATTTTTGCTTTAAGGTGTAATAAACGATAAAACAAAAGCAATGGTTTGTGGCAGCAAGCATAAAAATCTAGAATACGTTAGTAATTAAAGGTACTTTAAATTAATAATTATATAATATTTTGTCATCTTAATTTTATTCAGTATATTAGGCGGGATATGGAGAGCATGGGCTGCGTGCACATCGATGCATTTTGGCTTGTTGATGCTAATTCTTTCGAAGAATGTTTTCTTTCGGTGGAACAGATTTGCGCTGAGGATCTGTCGGCTTCCGATTGCCAAAGAGACTTTCAACGCAGTTCTTGAATTAATGCACACCGATAGGTATGCGAGGCAAGAAGTAGTTATTTTAGCATGTATTTATTGTATTATAATGCCTATATACCCATATATAATACCTTTTAGGAGAGAAGATAAAGTGTCTATTTGCTTTGGTTGTCTTCTAGTTGCCCTGCATTGAAGTCGGTTTCGGACTTATCCCTGTTTGACATCCTGGCAATTGCCGACTAGTTCTTGCTGCCTCGTCTTCAAAACATGACGCAGAAGAAAATTTCCTCGAGGCCCCTTGGCCTGAATAACGTCTGTGAACTTTTTGAGTTGGCAACCGGATACTATGCTGAGACACTAATGTAGGTACATTTAATAGATATTCATTTCGCAATATTTTTCCTTTTTGGCCAAACGAGCCGATCTTGCGAGACTATTTGTACGCGAATTTTCATACAAATTATGCAGGTGGCTTAACGTTGTGCTAATAGCTTGATCAAATAAAAAGGGTTTCATTATATTACCTTAAAGTATTCAAAGGAGAGGAAACGCGTCAAGTTATTACGAGCGCCAATATTACCACACTATAAATTATCCACGCCACAAAACGGCGCCTTCAATTGATGCATGTTTTGATCATCGCTCGTTTTGATTACAATAAAAACGCGGAACGTTTCTAAATTAGTGAATACTTGTTACCACTGACTTGATAACGAGCCTAAACATTAGAGTGAACAACTTGGTTTTTCAGATTGCGTGTGCTTCATCCGTGTTAATTTGACGGCCATCGTCGAAGCCCACCTATTTGATAAGTAAACATCTATCCCAATTTTAGTATTACATATCGAAAATTGCTAAAAAAGCGCATGTGTGAGATATGAAATATCTGTCATTTCTTCCGACCACTAGAATATGTTTTGAACTTGACAACAGATTTGCGTTTAGACTAGTTGCCCAATCTTAAGTACAGATTATAGAGGTAGATGAGCCACTTTTTCTGCTATTTAATTATGGTCGTACTGCCTACCATATAAGGCTAACGAAGCACCAACAAGCCATCGAGCAGTGATTCTTTCCAAAGTCAATTGTACGTACAATCATCAGCCCAGTTGACTGCCGTATCAAAAGTGCCCAAATTAATAAATATTCTTTCAGTCCCTAAATAAAGAGGCAACATGCACAAGTAACATTTTTTAACGACATGTTTTTCTTTTTACTCGAGTTCTATTCTAGATCTATAACCGTATGACAGCGCATGAAGGACCATTTTCCACGGCGCCGTACAATTTCAGATTAAAAAGGTTCAAGACGCTTGTGGCGCACCTTTGAGCGTAAAATATCTACAAGCTCCGACGACACGGCATTGCACGAAAAGTGCATTGCATCGCTTAAAAACGAAGCTTCTGCGATGCTTTATGAAGACTTAGATAACCTATCTCCATCGCCGAATGTAGTGGATAAGGCTACATTGGTATCAAGTTCACTGGCACTTAAAATTCTAGGTGCCTTTTCAGTCTTGCGAGAAGAAACTCTCCTTGCAGCCACACTACAAAGTATGTGTTCCGCCGTGTTCTGCGACCGTTCTGCCATGTTCTACCGTGTTCTAATACTGCTGGCTGGTCATGCACAGCCAAACGTTAAATGTTCAGACACATATAAAAACTTAACCAAGGTGATCTGGTCGATCTAGATAATTTGGATCATTAATATAACAATAGGCTTGCCTTTTGAGGCGCCTGAAACATTTCGCTCATTCTATGTCCTAAGCAGAAAAAATGATACCAAGTAGATTCGTAAAAAGGAAAATCCATGGTTTTTCTGTCTTAAGAAAAACACATAAAAACAAACGGTAAACAATTAAGTTACTTCAATTGCAGACGACAGTCCTGAATTGATGGCAATCAAAAGCTATAATAACGGAAATTTATTTGTGCTACGGAATGGTTCATTCCGCTAACTCAAAGCAGCAGCGTATTAGGCGGAGGTCGGCATGTACGCTATCGGCGGTTGGACGAGGTCCTTGATATGAAAACTCGAGGTTCAATTGCCAAACGCCCATGGGCACATGTCACCTTCGCGCCAGGTGACAAAGGTTACTTAATGTCTTCCGGTTAAATTTAGTTTGGTAGAATTAAGCTGATTTTGTACCTGAAGTTGAGTGCTTTTTTTGGAGTGTTTTGGAAATGTCTCGTGCGGAAACGCTGATTCGGTCGTATCAATATTAGTGTGGCACACACAAACTGACTAAAACTGTGTTCCTCTGCGTACTCCAGATGGTTCAGAAAGCTTATCGCATTACTTTAAATTTTCATGCGGAGTTTGTTATTTCCCTAGTCACCCACTTCAAGCCCTGGTCCGCCATTTGCCTCTTTGCCGTTACGCCCGTTCTATATCGTCCACAATGTCCTGCGAACAGAGGACAGACGTGCCTGAGGGAACCTTACCATTTTGATGCAAATAGGTCAGAAAGAGGCCATAACCTGTGAGAACTTGGGTGACCCCTTAGGTAAGCTCCTGTTACTGTCGAACCATTCGTCAAGATCTGCGATCAGGTTCGGCGCCTTTTACTCTCTGAGAAGGCTGATCCCTCTGCCACTTAACTTTCCACCGGTCAACGGTTGCCCCTTTGGCAGGCTGTGGATCGTATTCATTGTATAGAAAGCATTCGGCCCTCCCGCTTGCCAGTAGGTTTCAAGGGGGCATCCTGACCAGCACCAATAGGACCTCGGTGAAGACCGTCCTGCATGTCCTGGCCATTCCAATAGCCAAAGGTCTTTACGCCCTTTGGAGCGAGTCTCTGTTTGTCCGGATGCGCAGGGCTATATCCGCCCATACTGGGGCAGCGTATATGGCTATATATTCGCCCACTGAGGCTAGGAGACGCCCTGTAGCATTGTAATTATTCGGAGTTCTCATGCAATCTTGTTTGAGTATGATGAGGTTTATTGTACTAAGAATGCAACTTGATGTAAGTGCGGTTTTTGCTTCGTATGGACTAAATGTATATTCAATACAATATTCAAAGTTGTTTCACTTCAGGGAGCAGTCCGCCCACGCTCATGCAGGTCGTTGAGACGGAAGAGTATAATCAGTGGTCTGCATCGATAGCGCTTGTGGATGCTGAAGATCGGGCCAATGCCGATCTGATGGCTGTGCACTAGGTCGGATATGATCCCGCTGAGAAGGTGTCGATCCAGCGTGTTTCGAAATTGCCTGTGAGACCGAGACCAATCTGTACCAAACTTCCTGGATATAGCTTCCTGTGTCAGTTCCAAAGAAGATTGTGATATGTGCAATACCCAGGTATTCATACAGAAGCCTTATTTATTTAACGCCAGAAGTGCGTAATAAAGTTTAACATTAGCAGGAATACTGTACTCAAGACGTCGTTGCTCTATTATCGTCGGCCTATTCGGTATATCTAATTTATTTAGAGAATTGTTATAAATAGAAAACACACCTAGCAGGTCTGTTCGTGGTTAGCGGCGGCGCATAATCTGAGTAGCACGACGAACATAACTTACAATGTTCACAATATAAAAGTGCTGTAATAGAAGTTTTCCACCTAAAGAAATTGGAAAATAACAATATTGACGACTGAGTATAAACCGGTCTATAAAAAAAATCGACATGACATTATTTCACATCAAAGCTAGACAAACTGGTAAGGTTGAATATAAATTAAACAGGCCAAACTAAGATGCCGAACTAATAATTCGAGTGGTGAAAAATATATTTATGTGTATTTCTTTCAACGGATCGTGTTCGTTTTTAAATGTATTAAATGTTTCTTCATTTTTATATGAGTTTCTTATTTAACGGTGATGCCTTCGAGTAGAGTGACTGTATTCCCATTATTGCATTTAACTCGTGTACATCAAGTGAAAGCAACAAGCTTGAGCCTTTACTCTTATGTTCGCACTATTGTTAAGATATATTTATATTTAAAATATTTTCCTTAATCCGGTGATAATAAATTTCGAAGACAATAAATTTGACGTTTTTCAAATCAAATTGGACGTATCACTACATTTTTTGTTCACAAGATGGACGTGCAGGCCAAGTACAAATAGCCAGTGTTATTTAAAAAGTGTGTGAGTGTAGCGTAATTGTAGTATGTAGATAAAGATTTACGCACCAACATGATCAATGTAGTTTATGAAATAAATCTCAATTACTTTTTGGCATCGTTATTTTATCATGTTGTTAAAAAAGGAGGGTTCAGTATTTTTTATATTAATCTTGCATCCGAAAAGGGCTAGACAGCCTTTTTGAAGATCGGTAGCTGCTGGCTATCATATTTTTGGTAAGGCTAGCGATCAATATTACGGCTCGAGAAGCCTGTATCAATTCATACGCAGCAAAGGCGTGTCACTCGTGGCTAACTGTGGCGGATATTCTTTATCGAATATTTCACGTGAGATCAAGCGGAGAGTCGACACGGCACTATGTTCGCAGCAGGTGAAACGGTAGCTCTTCTGAAGCACCTTTTGCACCATGATATTATGTAATGGCTACAGCTTGTTAGGGCTATGTTAAATTTTCTATAAGCAGCTCCTATTACATACTCATTTACGCGTATTCACCTCGTTCATGTTGTTTGCAATCCTAGAAATTAGTAGCTGATTGATTTTTTTGGGTAGAGAGCAGCACTTCACCCAATTTTCCTTTCCGAAAGTTAATTCTAATTTAGCAAATAAGGCTATCAGATTACGAAGATGAAACATTACCAAGACGCGCCAAGTGGGGTTATCGCATGTTAGATACGCCTTGCTAAAAACACTAAAGTTCTAATTTCGTCGAGAAGTGCTTTGCTTTATTCTAATTATACAGGTTATTCGGTTTAGGTGCATTCGCTTAGTAGCCTCCATAAGCCACTGGACTTGGGACATAACATTAAGACAAAGTAGGGTTAAACATTATTGCACTAAATCAGCAATACCTTTACCAAGCATCGGTGCAATATAAGATTTACATAGTTTTATTCCAACATGCGGGCCTTAAGTTAGTCCCAATTCAAGAAATCTGAAAATTTATTTACAATTTAAAAATCGAATTATGCGATCAAGATGTCAAAGCAACCTTGGAAAGTCTCTTGAGGTCCACATCCAAATCGTCCAACGCCGTCCTCTCACATATCCCATCGGTTAGCTGCCAAATGATTCAGGTTGATCGTAAATCAACAGTGACTCGGTCTCATGTATTGACCTAAGGGTTCCATTATTTTACTACTCGCAGCGATAAATGTATAATAAATGTGTATATAGAATATACATAAAATAAATGTTATCCCAAGGCCCGCCTGACAAGTCGCAATATTTCGAGCAAAGAAAGCCAAATGCGGTTTGTGTACTATTCTGAAAATCCTGTATACCTCACTCTGTATTAGCTAGAATATGTCTTATTTGTACTAAACGCATCAAATAGGTTATTTGATGTGCACTTATATATAAATATATATAAACTACCTGTTATCTAATTCCACTGCAGGTCGCAACGATTGCAGACAAGGTTCTTGGGAAATTCAGCCTTGAAAGTGTAGATGCCTGCCGTCGAACTTTCGGGAAGATCGTATCTGCAAACGAGAACAACGTTTAGATAAAATTAGCTCAAGAAGATGGCATTGGGTTTGTGTTTTCACGTTGCACATTTTAATGTTTCAAAAGGGCTAGAATTTAACAGGTGCTTACTCTAGTTCCGGAACAAATGAAAGCTCCTTACTTTAGGCACATGAAGATGCGGTTATTGTCTTCATGCAGTCATTAATGTTTAAGACAATATCCCGAACCGAAGCTACTCTAGAGCTGCGGTTTTATGAACTAATCCGCATTTCGAACGATGATCATTTATTCTAGGTTGACCAGCTGTTGCTGGAGAGGGCTTAAAAAGCCCCAGCTATTAAACATATGTATTCTTGGTCTGGTGCTTGCCATTAATTTAATATTTTGTCATGGAGCGATTGTATTGGCTGAAAGAAATCTTAGACGGAGCCATTGGCTGGCGGCCCCAGTATGTTAAAGCGAGAAAGTATGTCACACGCATTTCAGTACGAATGCTAGCTAGATCACGTGCGTAGATAATTTAACATGTATTTCTGAGACATAGTGTAATTAAACAACTTAAATTGTACGCCGCACCTTTATACTGTCTTTGCTGGAAAACGATAAGTCATATCGTTTTCGACATTTCAGAATCCTACAACAAGAATATCAACAAGTTGTGCAACATTGCCTTACCGCAACGAGCGTAGAACATCACACATATTATATACTGCTTCGATACAGCTAGTACACTGTCAATTTATATCACTCGATAGTACCGCATATTGGCTTGAGAGATAATACGTTCGGTATTGTCGGTGCCACTTTATTAGTATAAAACACGGCAGAATAATAGGCGCAAAACTGAATATTCATTTATAGCTTACTTAAATGGTAGCAACGCTGCGCATAATTTCTGTCTATACAGTGCTCTTAATACTTAAGTGTGGAAAACCTAGATGTCTCTATCAATTTTATAAACTCGTTAGGCCTAAGCCAACTCGGATTATGAAAGACTAAGCATTTTGAATCTCGTGAAATCACAACGTGTTTGTTATTAAATGTACGACCGTGGGACTACGGCTACGACTCTACGTTTAGTCCTATCCCTATGAGAAATTCTCCTTGGTTAATAAACTCACCTGCCTGATTATGTCGTGGTGATTTTGCAGTCGTGAGCTCAACTCACATTGTACTGGCCAGATTTGCAAAAGCTTTTATAACAACAACTTACGCACAGCTTGCAATCGCATTTATGCAGGAAGTTGTGACAAATCTATGGCCCGCACTGACACAGAGGAATTTTTTTACATTTAGTGTTATTTGGTCTATTGAAGGATTGCTAGCCATAGATCTGCCAACTCAAATACTGGTCGCATTAGCCATCGATAGGGAATTGGATAGCAGTAAGTAAATTGGAACGCATACAGTTCTGCAACTTCCAAATAATTGCAGCTAAGTTAAACGCTCACCTATGAAATAACTTTATCTCAAATTCTGTTGACCCTACACTAAATAAAGGTATAAAGACCTTTACTTTGCAGATATTACGATCAATGTTCACTACCACTACAATCCTAAAATTCTGCAGGCTTTCGATATATAGTCGCCTTGAGAACGCGGTTTTTATATGATAATGCAAAAAAGCTAATACGTTTAGCTTTGCAACTACAGTTGTTTCAAGTTTACCCAGTACAAAAAATCGCAAAGCTTAGAGATCTTTGCTGTAAAGGCGGGTTCGCGGAATATGCGAACACATAGTGCATAATGACCTGGAAGACTTGTTTTTTGGTCAGAGATTGAACAATTTCCTATTGACCCTGGTCTCTGAATTTAAGTTTTATCTGACCTAAACAAATTTGCGTAAGTAGAATACAGCTGCGAAACTATATGAGATTCCTTATAAGAGAGTGTCTACGTATATGTAAAGGATTCAACTATTCTATTTATAGTTGACGTATATTATCCTTATTATACATTTTCGTGCATGTGCAAAAAAGGTTAAATGCTTCTAGATAATTACCCTCTAAAAAAATAACAAAAACTACAACTATAGGACTTAAGTGTACACAACCAATGCTATTTATTTCTCGTAACTCGTCTACTTCAAACGCAACACTTAATGGCTAAAAAAGAGCGGTGATTTTCCTTGATCAGCTAATACATCTTCTTAATAAAAAAGTTTCATTCATCTGAGTGATAGTTTTAATTTCTTAGAATTTTTCATCGATCTATCGCAACACTGAAATATGCCTATAAGAGATTGTCATTGGCTAGAAACAGAAAACGAATGGCATGTTATTGACGTACGACAATAAATTATGCTCTTGTTCTTAAGTCTTTTGCCACAATGCTTACAATGTCATCGTTTTTTTGTTTAAACACTTTTTTGTTTTTTTTTCGGAGTTCTTAGTAAATATTGCCACAACTTTTACCCACTGATAGCTACTTCAGAATCTATGGCCGTTTAAAGATCACCCAGTTCTTTTTATCAATCGTTTACAAACTACTTAATAAACACGTTTTGTGCAAGACGGTTTTTGAAGGAGATACTCTATAGAATAAAATATCTGTACGTAGAGATTTTTAGTAGTCTTTTGTCATCTTTTAATTTCATGAAATAAAAACCACCAAACCATTGCTTTTAGCCTAATGCCTTACTGGCATTAATAGATGCTTCATGTCATTCACTACTTATGTATTATCATAACTGTTACTTCAGTGACGTCAAACTGATGTAAAAAACCTACCTGTTCTCAAGCTTCAAATTTCAAGCGCAAAAACAGGCAAGTTTTGCTAATCAACTATTTATATATGCATGTGCACTATAGCAAGATACAGAGAATGCGGTAAGAGTTTAAAAAGCACAGTTGCGTGTTTAACAATTTGTAAATAACCATGCCCAAATGCATGCGGGGTTACCGCTTAATAAGTGAACAAATAATTCATGGATTCCTGCATCATTTGAGTTTGTTTCTGAAGCGGATGTAGATTACTATTTCTAACTTCTGTCGGAGGCACGAACTCGATCTGAATATCGCCATTTGACTTTCGAAGCCTGCTCTGAACGACTTCGAAATCTCAGTGTATGCCATTGAAAATAAAGCAGGCTCACAACCAGATAAATTATTGTTCGTACCAATTCAACTCTAAAGGACGCTGCATTGCATTCTACAGTGAAATGCATACACTGGTAAAACGTATTTGAGTTGTATCGTATCTTTGATAGTCAATTTTTGAATGAATATGCTTTCAATAGCTAGCATCCAGAGTGCTTCTGAAGGTTTCGAATTGGTGAGCCTTGTGATCAATGCGATTTGTCCAGTTTCTTACCAAACTCATAACATAATGTCCGAATGCTAATCGCAGGATGTCAGCTATCCTTTACGACGTCACAGATCGAAAATACATTTTACGGCGGGTTTTTTATTTTACTGCCGTCAGAAACAGCCGATTTAGTTTACTGCCTAACAAAATGCATCAGTTATGCTTTCGACCTAAATTGATGAGTTGAAAAAGCTGATGGGCACGTAGTTGGTGCAACTGTCTTGAAAAGTGACTTTTAGGCTTTAAAATGTGCTTTGTTAACATTAATACTTGACTCGCTGCCCACCATAAAAAAATGTTACACTCATACGTACAGTTTATACGGGATACGTATGCTCAGCCCACATAAATTCAACACTCATAGTAACGACAGATAATATCAGATAATAACCTATCAGATAATAATAAATACAGATAAAAAAAAGGTTAAAAGGTTGAAGATTAAAATGCGAAAAGGTTAAAGATCGGTTACAGACGGGCATTCAATAACGAACTGCGAAACAAACCTTTATTTATTCTTAATGGAATACACCTGTGTATGTTTGTTTACTAAATTCAAGCACGGTCCAGTTACAATATGCATGTTGTCAGCAAGGTGTAATTTAAGTAATATTAAATTTACAGAATGCTTTCGAGTTCAAGCTTAGTTTCTAATAAGAGTTGAAGAAGGCCGCGAAAGGAGAGACGCCGACAGTATTTAAAAATGGCAGAGCGTAATTGAAGCAAAAACATCAGCCGCTATTGCATTGTATCTCATAGATTGGCTGAGCAACTCGATCATTTTAGAATTATTTCTTATTTATTGTTATTTAGTTGTGTCAGGTTAAAATGTACCGTTTTTACAATGAAGTGGAATTGGCAAGAGCGATATGTTCACAGCCAGGAGCCTACCCATTGGCCTCTAACTGAGTACCTTACGGCCTCTTCGGAATCAGCATACTGTTCTTTTATTTTTAGGCGTATTTCCAACCCGTAATTTAATGACAGCAATTAATATGAACGATAGCACAGTACAGAGAGTGTAAAAAATGTCCTTTATTTATGTCCAACGCATTATATCCACATTAAGCACGTAATTTTTGAATAGTATGTTACCTAATGGCAATGTCGGAACATCCCCTAAAGGTTTCCTGGAGTCCTCAACCCAACGCACCTTGACCGTTCTCGCAAAGCAAGTCAAAATATATGTTTGGACGTTTCCACACTAACTCGCTTAACTTATCAGCTGCTCAAAGTACATATGCTATTAATGCAGTGACATAGGTAGTTGAATCTTCTGGGCTGTCCTCTCTACATCGCCAGCCGTGACTCTGGACTAGAAACTGAATCGATGTAGACCGAAAAGGGTGTTGGAAATGTAACTAGAATAAAAGATACTGTGCCAGAACGGGTGATCGAAAAGGAATGTAGGAGAAGTTTTGCTTAACATTCTGTATGAATAACACGGCAATAAGAATACTAATAACAATACAATGGTTTTACGCATAAAATAATAAACACATTTTATTTTTACAAAGTAGCAGAATAGTCTGTTAGTCAGTGAGAAAACTTCCTTCGAATTTTCCTTTCGAATTTTAAGAAGCTCGTTTAGATTTGTAGGCACTTGTTATGAGAAAGGGTAGTAAGATGTTGTAAGTAAGATGTAAAGCGATTCGTTAATCGCTTTACATCTTACTTACACTTAGTGTCGAACACTGAGGTTATCCCGGCGTAATCCCGACTGGTAAGGATGAAACGCTAGAACAATGCAATTGCCACGTCTAGTTGCCGGTCAGTGACTGGTGGGGAACATCGGTGATCAATAACAAAAACCTTCGACAGATAAATCATGAGATTCCGGAAGTATTTGAGGTTAGGTTTCCTATAATATATCATGTCAAATTATATATACATATATATATATATATATAATAGTGTTAGACTTACTAATCTGTCCACCAGTGTCACTGGAGTACGCATCGGTTACATGCCACGTCAAAAAATAAGTTTACTCGGAAAATGTTTAGAGCATTACCACAACCCTGGGGGGAGTGTACCTAAATAATCGCAGTAGTCCAACTGTGCAACTAACTGTGAAAATATCGTACATGGCACTTTTTTTGAAATCGACAAATTTATAGATCTGCATACATATTTTAAACTTCCACTCAATAAAACTAACTCATTTAGAGCAGACGCCGTTAGTCGTTTAAGATGGAAGATCGCGTCCGTAAGGCCATCCGCCTGCCACTCTCCTAAAATTGGTCGTAAATTTGAATCGACTTCGAAATTTTCGAAGTTGAGTTACCTTGTTGATCTAGCTTCTTCGCTGTAGAGCAGATGCTAGTCAAGTTCGGTTTTTGTGGTACCATGTGTGCCCATTGTTCCGGACAGGTGCAAGTCGAAGTTCAAACCAACTCCTAGGGTCATTACTTCAACTGTGATCATCATATTTTCTTCCTACTCAATAATACTATGAATCTCAACAGCCACAGCCAAAATATCACTCAAAAGGAATAATCTACACCAGAAGATTACATTACACGCACTCAAATTGCAGGGGGTAGGTGCAGTCCCTACCCACGTCTACTACAATAATACCTTCATTTTTTATTTTTCTTCTATTCATTTTAGAGTTCGTAACTGTTCTAGGATTCAAATTGACGGTCTCGTTTAACGCCTACCTTTAAATAATTTTTT
>MNPL01008999.1:1743-15120 GCA_002081605.1 Tropilaelaps mercedesae | reverse complement strand
GGTGTGCGTGGCAGGTTCGTGGCCATAATGCGAAAGACGGGGGTCGGGGGGGGACGGACCTGGTCTTTCGATTAGGATGCCAGGCCTTGTAGTTCCTCTAAAGGTGGAGATCGGGTTTTGAGCTGCTGACGGAGATTAAGGCCCTCCACCAATGGGCGTTGCTGCCTATATCTTTTGTTAAAACTCGTTCAGATGCAAACTTTTTCCCCCTTAATTATCGTCCTGTGGCGCCACAGCTGGTAGTTAGGGTGACAAATGATTAGGAAACTGGAGTTTTCTTATTACGTAAGTGCTGGTGGAGATTCTGTAGAATTTTCTGCAAAAAGATCACATGTTAAAGAAAATTGATGCATACAGATGAGCCGTGAGAGCTTCGAATGCTGCCGAGCAATCTATCGCGATACCTGTGATAGATAAAACATACAAACACACGCTCATCGGTACAATTTATGTTGGTGTTGATAGAATTCAATGAAACAGTTATGGTATTATGAAAAAAACCTGTGTCGATTTTTGCCTCTCAATCAATGAACAAGGTAATGAATCATATAAGGATCCACGGTAGTCACTGCAGTATTTTGCCTATATGAAAATGAAATTTTTAAGCGAAACATGCCGTAGCACACTAAAAGAAAGGCTAAAAGAAAACACTAAATATGAAGAAAAAAACACGCTATTTGAAAATGCCTGCGAATAAAGGGGCCAGAGGTAGTTCCACGACGGCAGAATAATGGTTAGTACTCGATCAAATAGACCTTTGTCCACAAAGTGTATTCAAGCGCTTACATACTATGCATACAGCCCACTATACTGTCAACACTAACTCATATGTAACGCAAGAATTTTTTAATAAAATCCATATCAATATTCATCTGCAGTTGTTTATATTTGTGCAGTTAGATCCGCATATATATATATATATATATATATACACATGCGGGAAATGTGCTTGCGTAGAAGCTGTACTAGCTCCCTGTGCCGAAAATGGTTCGCATGTTTGTGATACACCGCATTAGCCTCGAAAAAACAACTCGTTCCGAGCCGTCTTGTATGTGGACTAGTGGCCCGACAATTCGGTAACAAGACAACAATAATTATAGGTAGCAACTAAGTTAGGTCTCGAACTATTCGTTTGTTTAGGCTAGCCAGAATTGGCGATCTCATCGAAGTTCACGAAATTTGCGGCGGCGCGGCTGACTACGGTGTTCAACCACGGTCCGATGTGAAGCGTGAATGCACTGCTGCGGCCTGCTCTACCGCTCGACTAATGAGGGGGTATATGGCCAGGAACTACTATGACCACACCCATTTGTCACGAAAACCGCGACGCCTTCGGTTGATATTCCTAACGACAATGCTTCCTTCGAGGGCGGTGGATGAACAGAGGAGGGCAGCTCCATCTCGGCATTGTTGTCTCATCGATCAACTCCTCGTCCGTGCGCTTCGCCTCATCAGCATTACAACTCATTAGTCTTCGCACCGATGACACCTCCCTTCGAGGGCTACCTTTCCACATTCCGTCGGGCCTGCACCATGGACTTGGGTACTGCGATCCTCTTCGGTCGGTTGGACCGTTAGGCCGTCAAGGTTCCGAGGCCGGGAGCCCGAACGACGACGCCAACCGAGACCGCTCTCCGATGGTCTTCGGGGGCCATCGGAAGGTCGTCCGATGGCCTATGTCCTAGTAGCAGTTTTTCTAAGGAAGCCAACTGGCATTCAGCCAACGAGTAATAAATCGCCGACGGGTCAACACACTCTAATCTCCTCGTTGATGTGCGGCCGACGCCAGAACAGATCTACCAGGACCCCTCGCCGGCCATCGCTCCGTTTTGATGAACACCCATAGCATCTGCAAAGACACTAAGACGTGTGTGCTTGCATTACGTTTTGTTTCAGCGTGAGACTACGGAGATGGAAGCCCCCATCTCCGTAGAGGTAGAAAGGGTTCGGATGCTTACGGGCGAGGGGTCCTCATGCTAGGACTTCGTATGCCGTAAGCTGTGATAGCCCTAACAAGTTAGAGGTCCTTTATTGGCTAACTCAATATAGGTAAAATGAAGCGGCAACCACGATCAAAACCCGGTGCATTTCTTTTGTAGCTGGGGTCGAATGAGAATTACCGGGTCTGTAGTCGCGGCATGTGCATTCAGCTCTACGTACGTTGGCTACCTTCGCATTTTGAACTTAAAATTGCTTCCATATTACGTAGCGTATTTGCTTATGAAGTCTTTGCAATAACAGTTGTGATTAGCTTGCTTAGGACGGTTGAAACACCATGTTCGCGAATAGGAGTCTCACGATTGTAGGCCTCTTTCTTTCGTTTTGTTAGAGCACAACAGCGACAGCTGGTAATGTATGTGCCTTAGCGATAGCAATTGGTAGTAGACGTACGGCGGGGCCATTGTGTCCTACATGCTCTGCTCTCATATTGATGCCACCGTAGCTAGTCCCTGTGCCTAAAAACGTTTCCAGGGCCGACGTCCACGATACCGTTTTCGCATTGCTTCGTAAAACAGAACCCATACATGTATATGTGCAATGACGAGGACAGAACGCGTGCACATCCCCCTGGTTGCAGGGCTCACGTAAAAGCGCCAGGCTACCGGACTCAGCAGTCATAATATGCGATTTGCAGTATGGTATGAAGCAGATATTACAACGACCGCGTCAGTGTCATGGTCAATGCAATTAAACTGCGGCTTGTAATGAGATATAGAGAACTAATGCGACCAGTAACAGCTCTGTGCAACAAATGCGATTTTTCTTTGGAGTAAACGCCGGCTCACTCGAACCTACCGAGCACCCAGCCTCGATCCCGCATATCCAGTGCGCTCCGTGAACGTTGATGTGCGCAAAACTTGTCGGAAACAATTTCCTTACTCCAACTTCTGGACATCCAATAAATCGTGGAACCGTTTCAATGTGTAATGGGGCTGCTGCTGCTCCCGGCCAATCGCACACCGACAAGCAGGGCTGCTCGGCTGCGGTTCTCAAGGATTTTCATTTTGTCAAACACATGCAATGCTACACCTTCCTCAGACTTCTCCTCGATACAGTCGTTCGTTCAAGGAACTCGCGCCACTCGCCTTTCCTGTTGCCCCCATGGGCAATGCTAGGAGGTCGGGTAACGAAACTAGTCGCCCCAAGGGCTGGAAACTCAACAGCGGCTTCGGACGAGTAGTACTTCGGCTTTTGTATACCGAGCTTTGGCCCATGGCCAGTACAGCTCTCCCGGCTTAACACTTGCGGGGGCATTGTTAGATGGCACCTTCCAGCGTCAAGGCCTTTTTCAGCTTCCGGATGTCCGACGAGACCCGGTTCTCTTCTGTCACGTTCTGTCAAGACTTTTCGACGTTGGTAATTTCTTAGTGCGCACGTCCACGTCTTGCTAGCTTTCGTACTTCTTTTTCCCCTTTATGGTGGATGGACTTTCTTTCGTCGATCTTTTTTTCTGTCGAAGTTGGTTCTCGTCGACGAAGTATTGCCGCGGAATCGGAACGCACCAGCGGTACAGCTTGGGCTTGACTACACGAGAAAATTTGAGAACATTTTGGTGACATACAATGAACTAGAAAACATGCCACTTGCGCGCGGGGGTCTATGTATCCTGTGTATGTACACTGAGTACATGAACACATCGGGTTTCGTTGCAAGATGCATACAAGCGGGTAGTATTGACGGTATTATTTGGGATTGCCGGAAGAAATTTCTATCCAGGTAGACGGTAAGGCCACGTGGGGGGTGATTTTATACCCGGTGAATGCGATATCCAGCTTAGGCTAAGCCAATGCAAGTTTTCATTTTGTTCGACACTATCCGGTGTAGTTGAGCGGAATCAGCAACCTTGGGGGCTTTAATAAAAGTTGAACTCCTTACTTGTTCTAATACTATTTGGAGTAATACGGAGTTTGTAATAAAAATGCCTAAGGCAATCTTTGTGCTTACTACTCGCTAACAAGCGAATCTATAGAATTGTTGAATTCCACGACGGAACGATGATACAACGCTGTCCTGCTAACATGAAATGCCTGAACCAACCTTCGGTTCAGAACGAACAGTCTTTAGCTGTTGTCAAGTTTATTGGGCCCCCTTGCAACTAATTATGAAGTTACACATTACTTCTGCAGTTATAATTCCACTGCTCATGGCATATTAAAACTGCTCTGGCACAGAATATTGTTTGCTAAGGCTCGAACGTCTCCGCGCCCACGTTCCCGCGACGAGTTTTCGGCCTGCGGGTCGGCAGACACCGCGCGTTAGAAAGTGAACGCACTTATTACGCTGACAAACGCGAATGCATGGAATACTGATATAAATTGAATGAATTTAAAACGAAACATGTCCTAGATTGGAACAAGGCTGCTCCAGGCGAACGGAGCAAAACGCCTGCGTGCGTCATAAAGGACGAAAGCTGTTCCCGAGGAAAAGTTCTTTTCAAATGCTCGACTTTAAATATAACGGCGATAGCCGCTGTTAACACAAGGATAAAAGTACATTAAGCTTAAATTCCCAGTCTAGAATGGATAGAAAGCACAGGACGACCGATGCGGTTTGCACGCATGTACGACTTACTGGCAATGTTTGGCAATTTTGTTATGTCTAATAATATCGCTAACAAACGCAGTATAGATTATTTCGTCTTTGTGAATGAATGCTATGTTTGTGTCTGAAACTCGCAGCATCATAGCCATAGAGAGTTCATAGTCTGCAAGAACAGACGTTTATAGAAGAACTCGGAGCGAAAACAAACTTGTGGCTATTTTTTTGCCATGGCTGAATTCTCGTAGGTAAAACCGCAGAACTCATTAGAGATGAAGCGGTGCGCTTTCATCCTTGCCGAAAAAAAACCTACCGTGGCATAAGTAATTTAAGCAGTATTTGCACTATGAGGCGAATGCAAACACTGAGAATTAGTTGAAACTAGCAAGCGGCGCTGCTTTAGGGCCAGGCTGATAATAAAAGCACACATATCGATATAGAAGCAAGATTTTTGATGCGTTCGAACCGTAGACTGTTGAAGCATCTATTTAACCGTGAGGCTGTGGTCAGCGATGTCTATATTGATCCCGTCAGAATTCAATAGATACGTTCGCTGTTTGCCAAAGCTAAAAGGTCAGTGATCCAAAAGTACTTCATAATTGGCCTACGTTTCATTGAATAGCTTTTATCGTCAGCAAAAAAGAGACCGGTTGCTTTTTATCCAAAAATCCCCTTACAGGCCTGAGCAACCGCGTCACGAAGAAGAAAGCCTCTTTCACAGTAAAAGCCTCGCATTTGGCACGATAAATTGTCATTTCAATTGAAATAGACTATAAGCACGCCAACAACCAATGGCCGACCAAGCAGCTGGTTTGGTGCCCTTTCACTGCAAACGTATATTCTGTTATTGATAACTCTGATTGAAGCATGGTCCGCAGGAAATATAGAAATACAGGTCTTCAGGAAATATAGAACATTGTGACTATACATTAACGGTGTGCGTGTGCATTATTGGAGCGGCGAGGAAAATTAAAATGAGATTTCCAGCAGTAACATGTGAAATACATTGACTAAATTAGAATGTATTTATGTCTGCCCTATGCCAACTGTGTGCGCACAACAAAATGCACAGGGCCTTTGGACAGCCGAAAAGAACCGATTTCGCAGTTTTAGTGCGGTCCCGTCCGCAACGAAAAACGGTATTAGCGTTCCCACATATAAGTTTACAATAAAAGAAATCACCGCGATCCTATTCGCTCGGCTACACATCCATTGGCTGGCTCTGAACAATTATGGGCCACACTTTACTACCCCCCCATTGCGGAGAAATGCCTGGACTCAGCGAAGTCTACAAGGATGAAACGAATGCCCGTTTATCCTGAGCAAAATAGCGGCGTACAGGAGGGGTATGGTTCAAATGCATTCAGCTGTGCGTCTCGACTCAATTCACTAATGGTAACAACACGAGCAGGTCGACTGGTCGTTCTTTCAAGCGGCACGGAAGCCTTGGGGTCTGGTCATGGCTGCATATAATCCACAGCTTTGAACGTCGAATAGCTATAAGCCTGTCAGCCAGTTGGATGGCTTCGGCCATATATACATATTTTGGCGGGATGGCACATGACTATACGCTTCAGCCATCCTTTAAAGGCGGGCGGCCTAGTGACTTACGAGCGACACACTTCCGGAGGCACTTCCGGCCAAATGACAAGTCCACATCCGCTGTGCGGAACAGCAAACGTACTCCCGTTTGCCCCTCAGGCGCCGGGGGACGAACGGGTTGAGGGGCACTTCACCGCAAAGCCGGGACGACGCCCGGAGACGGGAAACCCATATTGAAACGACCCTCGCAAAGAGACGAGGGACAACGCCCAATGTTGTGCCAGGCGAATGACAAACAAGAAATCCTTTTTATATGAAAGAGCACGACCCGTTCTGCGTCCGCCAGGACCAGAATCTGCCTGTGTTTGGCCAGCTAAAGAGTCCGTAAACGTACGGCCTGCAGTGAAATCAACTTGAAGTATCTGATGGAAGTGGTTTATTGCTCCGTCTCATGAAGGCTCTGTCTTCTTTATTGACCGTAGCGAATTGTTCCTAGTTTCTCTGCTACTATTTTCGAAAGGCCAACGATTTGCCTTTTCGTGCATTGCTTTACTTGCACTACACAGTGCTTGACATCTCGTCGTGGGAACATATGTACTCGACATTGCGTACGTGAACGTAGCTTCGTTAATGGGTGGAAGCTCGGCCTGACCTTGGTGACGGCCACGAAGGTCTACCAATGCATTTTCGTATATGTCGCGTTCAAGTATGCCTCTCGTTCATGGCGGTGGTAGCCACCCTAGAAGGTGGTCATGAAACCATAGTTCACGTAGCAGAGATGCACGAGCAGCAACTTCATGGCGATAACCTGTTTTCTTATTACGCACAACAACGATTGGGTTCGAATCCTCGCCACGCTGAACATCTCTCAGGGCGAACAGCTTCATCGACAGGTAGTTCGAATGACAGAAAACAGAAAAGCGGACGAATTCCCATAAACAAAAGTGGTTCCCTAGACGAAAAGCCGAGCCATACGTTAACAAGGGTCCGCAGGCTAATTTTGGCTACCTAATTGAGCTTTTCGGAAGAAAGGTTTTACCTGTGGGATCCGTTGCCCTACTTGAAGATGGAGGAAATTGCATCCAACGGCGGCAGGGGTTCGTGGCAAAGGTGCGACAGATGGATTTTTCCAAGCACGAAGCATGGCCGAGTGGAGGCGTAGGAAATATAAGCCGTCGAAGATGCAACCTCGTTTTTTCGCCCTCTAGTTTTAACTGAAGGGAGGTCCACGGTTTCTATTACACGGATCCCATCGTGACGTCATTTTCGGTTGACTGGTCTTCACTTGGGAGTCGCGTCCCCTTTAACTTGGCCTGGTACAGCATCCGCAATGAGGGGGCACCCTCAAGAACACGTGGGCGGATTAGCACGAACTGTTTTCGATTGGAGGCTTTGCATAGTACGATGGAGTGGCGCAAAGGAATCGCCCCCTGTGGCAAGGGAATCGTCTGGCTATCTGTGACTGCTCACTGACGGCACACTTGATGGTAGGATGAAATTGGGAGGGAACTTATTTCCAATACGGCGGCGACGTGAAGAACACCCGCGGCCGTGGTGCTGTTGATGGTGCTTACAATGCAGAAACGCGTTAGACGTACCGCAGATGATGCGTAGGAGAATAATAATAATCATTATGACGAAACATTGGTAATCGTTTGCGCAGAGCCAACGAAGACAGTCCGAGGTTAATGACCAGTGAAAGGCCGTTATCCCTGGTGAGTATCGAATGACGGAGAGAAAAAAGGATAACATTGCGGTTTTCGGCCGGATTTCCGAACGCAAAAACAACGCAATAATAATGATAGTCGCAATGCTACAGATCGATCAGTTTACCAATGACTTCGCGTTCATGTGCGCTAGCTCTTTCCGGATGAGTTTCAATGTAAGTCTGGATGTACGGCGTCCACTGACGAGACGCTGAAGCTGACCTACGCTTAGCCGACTAACGAGAAGGCTTTATACCTAGACGTGCACTAACAATAGAACGCATACGCCACGTACCACTCCGTTGCCTCCTTTGTCCTTGTTGGCACTTTGTGGTTGTAGAAATTCTATCTTAGCCACTTGGTGGGTGCACGAGCCATTTCGATCTCACTGTACCCTGCATCGCTGCATCGTCCTTCTATGGGCCTACCCTGCCTTTTCCAACCAGCCCTCCTCAACTGATTGACCATCTCTTCGTCGGTGAGGGTGTTACCTCCGCGAGAGATATGAGGGTCTTGCACAAGTCGGTCTGTTTCTCTGTTGCAATATCTACCTTGCGCACTATTCGCGTTACGCAATATATCCGCCCTCGTACTTGTAGTTTTTATAGTACTTCTGGGTTTGAGGTTGTCAAGGGTCTGTTCTCTAATTCACTTGCGACTTGCTGTCGATGTTGGCTGGTGCGTGATCCGACTCGTCTACGGGTGTCAGACATCTGTTAGAAGCCGTACTCTGTTATAGTTTCCACCGGTCCTCTGGGTCTTATTGCAATTTCCCTCTTGTAGCTGTTCAGCAGCCTGTCTCCTTTGTCCTTCGAAGATAATCTCTCGCCGTTCGCTGACTGTTTTTATCAGGGCGATATTCGAACGGTGAGGTTGTTCGGACTCGCTGATCTATACGTAGTGATGACTCCATCAGCATATGCAGTCGAAAAGGATCTACCTTCATCGTTGTGACGTTCGTCTCTGCAGAAGTTTTTCCTTCCGCTTCTGTACTTACGCGGTTCTCCGGCCGCTAGCGGCCTTCCTCGACGACCCAAAGGTGTCGTTTCTGCTGGGGATGGATACTTCTTAAGCCGATGGCACCGCATAACGGGCGCTGCCCTTTGGAGTGCTGTCAATGGTCGTTTTCTAGTAGCGCTTTATGTTTCTCGATCAGTATCGGGTTTCTATATTGCATCCCGTGTGGCGTCAATAGCTACGCGCGTGCCTGTAGTCTTGGCAATTCCATCGATTGGTAATGCCCGCAGCGTCCCGTCGGGTAGTAGTCAACGCCCAGGTGGCATTGGAATCCTTTCGTAGGGCATCCAGGCTGCGGTGGGCTATTCCAGCCGGACCATTGTACTATCCGCGGAAATGAAATACCTACCAGGTTGCGAACTGTGCCCTCACATGCGGCTTCCAGCGGTGTTTTGCCCTCCTTCTGCTATACAATACTTCCGCCTCTACTCATTGCCCTTGTTTTCCCGTTCCTCGCGCCGTCGAAGAGACGCACGCCTGCCCCCGCCCACCCTTTGGCACGGCCCTGTGGGATTGCCGTGGTCGGTTTCTGGCGGCGTTGGGAAGAGGCGTTACTTCTCTGAGGCCAGCTTCAGGCCCAAAGGGACCATTTGTTCCCCGGTGCCTGCCATATGTCGCGAGTAGGTGGTCTGTTCGCCATGTTCGAGATGCAGCTCACTCCGACACGACTGTCGTGGCCTGGTCAATCGAATTAGCATCTTGGGCATCGAGTCGAACTGTGTCTGCGCCGAAACAATCTCGAGAATCGCCATGGGATCACAAAACATTATTGAAACGAAACCTGCGCTTCCAACTACCGTTCGAGGGTGTGACATATTCTTGTGCGCGTTACGGTTACCACTGATGGTTGTCGTCAATCAAACTTAAAAACAAGTGCGCGCTATGGCCAAGTAGCGGTCACGTGTCCGAGTCGTACATGTTCGAGCGACGGCATCAGCTACAGGACTAAGTTACGGGAGACTCGAAACGAGACGTGTTTTGAGCGTCTCGCGCCACAGACAAGACACCCAAAATTCGACTGTTCGAGCCACGAAATAATAGTAACATTGTGATCTATATGTAACACCGAAACGACTCATAGAAGCTGAAGTTCTGCATAGCTGAAATGCGCGCTCTCACGTGCATGCACGCACGGCGTTTACAACCACATTAGGGGAGACAATCGGACCTTCATCCGGCCACATCATGTACCTGCCGTGCTGCGTTTGCTAATAGGGCCAGCGTGCCCGTAGCTGATTAATGGCTCGTCTTAGTCATCAATTCTGATTAGTAGCAGTAATACTGCATGTGGTACGTTGCTGTCTGCTGACGACGTGCCGCGACCACGCGTGAGGTGTTGCCAATACAGCCGCAGACGTCCTGCATCAAAGTTCATAATTAGAACTAATTTAGTGGCCGTAATGTGGGCATCGTGCAAACGCGTGCAACGCGCTAGGCTTATTTAGGTCTAGCCTGCGGCTCACGGAGCAAAATACCTCAAGCGCGACCAGTACGGCCGGATCCGGCTCGGCCGCTACTGCCGTTCATGTTACTTCAGAGCTTGGCCAGGTGTGTCGTCGACAAGTTCACCTCAGTGACTGAGTAGTTTGGCTTTTGGCGCCACCAGACATGCATCAACGTTTCAAATCCTTCTTTCTCCGTTGACCATCAGCCATAATAGTCTGAGATAGAACTCTTGCGTCGCACGGTGAAGATAGACGCTCTAGTGAACGTAACTGTGTAACGGCGTAGATCCGTGAAGCCGTCCTCGTCTACATGCGCTGTTCCCGCCCGGCATGGCCGCAAAGCGAATGCATGAAACCGATGGGCACCGTCGTGTGTACGTGCAAACATCGAAAAACCCCCCCAGAGATGACGAATGAAGTCGTAGCAATGCACGAGATAGCTCTAAGAGTTCCTTCACACGCACACTACGATCGCATTTAGATGTTCCGACACCGGCCGCTAACACCGGTACCGTTCGTACCGGTTAGGCCATTCCGTCGCGTTCGGGCGGTGAACTTAAACTCGACTCGTCCACTCCGTAGAAGTGGCTACCGTTACACGACGTATGTTTACGCTCAGCCGTCTGTGAAGATCGTCGACCAATGGATTTTTTACTATTCTGTCATCCGCCGTTGTCACTGTTTCTGCACTATCACTGGCCTCCCTGATTGCACCTCTTTACCAGCTTTAGTTTATTTTGAGGTTTTCCTTGGCCCACATTGTTCGTTGGCGCCCTGTTACTTGACTGAGTACGCAGTATTCGCCGAGATGAATTCGGCTCGTAGGGACAAAAACGGCTGAGTGCGCACACGAGCAAGGACAGTGCAAGAACAAAGCGGCTGGCCTGATCGCCGTTGTCGTCGAAAGTTTCTTCACTCCTGAAGAGATTACCGATCTCTTCAGGAGTGATAGAGGGGCCGACTGGGATACGAGAGTGTTGTGCTTCAGTAAGCATGAGAATGAACTGTGCGTGGCCAGGGCACACATGCACGCCTGATGGTGCACGTTGATTGACGATGCGTTATGATAGCAGACACACGCACGCACGCACGCACAATTTCGCACTATCTCCTCTTGTTTATTCGCTCACTGACCGTGTCTTGGGTGACGCAGTCAATGTCGTCGGCCGATGAACGAAACTACGTACACATGACGGACGAAACGGGGCCTCACTTAACGTCCCCCTACGACGATGTTCAAACTGAGCGTGCGTGTGTGTGTGTGTGTGTTTAGGCCTCGATTTGATGTGAAACTGTCAGAGTTCCACTACTACATATCGACCGATGAGGCAGCTGACGAGCTGACGTAAACTGCAGGACAGCTTCCTAGAAGATTTCAGCTGTGCACGTGATGAGGACACAGCTTCGTGAAGTCCAACTGGAGCGGTCACTGCCATTATATTACCGACACCGGAGTCAAGCTCGGTGGCTCTGAGGTGCATTCGTGTGCGCATTGCCATCGGAGGAGACACGTAGGTGCACGGGTTCGATCCCCGCCGGTGCACATTTACATTTTTACGGGGTCCATCTTACGAAATGATGCAAAAACTGCTACCGTGGACGTTAAATATTGGCTGATGGTAGGCCCTAAAAAATATTACCGATACCGGAGGATTCACTGGTAACTGTGATCTGTTCGTGGTTTCTCGTTTGCTAATGTAGATGCCTTGTCGGTCACGTGTCCACACCAACTAATAGTTCTGAGCAATGGAGGTTTCGGATGTCAGACTCCGGGATTGCCGCGACCAATTCGTTTCCCAGCGGATTCAGTCTTCACTAGATACGATAAACGAAGTACCCAGTATATGCAGGCGAACGTATTCACGCTTCATACTGCGCACCACTGTAATATCGCGTCGAATCGCTCGAGTTCTGCGTGTCTCCCTTGCTTGTCGACCATCTTTTAAAAAACGATAAATCCAAAAATTCGACACAGTGCAGCAACGCGTTAGCATTGACAGCAACGCGAGTTCAATAGCAAAAGTGGCCTCGTACGCAGGCTCTCGCACTGACACACATCCTATACAGAGCCATGGTATGAGAATATGTGGATCACACTTTGATACGCTTGACTGGTTAAATTACTCGTCGCTCCTTGTCCGTGTCGCTGCACGATTTGCGCTTCTCGTCAGCGCGTCCCCACCGGCGTACAACGTGCGTGAACACCGTACGTTTCCAGGACGAGAAACAACACCGGCTAAAACTTCGCCAAGTTTGTCATCTATGCGAGGAACGGGGTAGTGGATCGCTACGGAGAAGTAGCGTCTGAGAGTGGAACGGCTCCCCGGCCTGTGTTTGGCGAAACAGAACCGAACAGAGGCGCGACGCTTGCACACACCGGTTCGCCAAACGTAGAAAAGTTGAGTTCTCAGTGAAGTACGATATCGTGATATTGGCATGTCATGCCCCATGTCGCCAACGCTAACTTTCCTCCGAGAGTTTACCTCGCTTCTAAGGTAGCCTACGGAGCGAAACTACTCCGGAAAATTCGGACGCTTGGAACAGCGACTACACATCCAGTACGAATGTAAACTCTATTTGAATTCCTGCCAATGCGCACGAGCGAACCGTCGACGAGCGGCCGAGATTTTTTGTTCGTTTTGTGCTGGCCGCACGCTGCCGGCGCGCACGTCGGAGCTGCGACGAGCTCGGGTACTGCAGGGTAGTGCATGTTTTCTGCGTCATGTTGTGCTGTAACTGCTTGAGCGAGAGGCGCCACATGATCAGGCGTTCAGATCAGATTCATACATAGAACCGAACTGTCGACGAGGCGGAAAGCCTCGAATGGTGGAGGCCACCTTCTGACTGTTTGAACGACAGCGAGCGCAGCAGCAACTGTGCGGTAATCGATGTTCGCCGGTAAGAAAAACGGCTTGACTACGAATAGCACGCGACCCTTCCAGAGTACAGTACAAGAACGATTTCGTTCAGCATCACCTCGACCATGCGCTAAAGACCGAATGGAAGAAAGCGGTGACGAAGTACTGCTTGAGGTCAACACGACACAGGACCTCACAATACTGGTGAGTTCCCCACGCCCGTCCTTCTCGCATCGTCCGTGTCTCACAGCAATTACCCAGATAGGCCAA
>MNPL01008998.1:5996-54418 GCA_002081605.1 Tropilaelaps mercedesae | reverse complement strand
TATATATATATATATATATATATATATATATAGCCAAAAAAGTTACGTTGTTATATAGCTAATTATCAGGGTTGACCGTCAGCGGACATTTAACGTCCACGGTATCGCTTTTTGCATTAGCGGGCCTCAAAATGTAAATGTGCAACGTCGGGGATTAAATTCGTACACCACCTACAGTGCCTCCACAGGTCGCAAGGCGCACACGACTACACCAAGCCACCGAGCTGAGTTATTTTATAACTGGCTGGCGAATGATAAACCTGAAAGGAAGCGTTAGGCTCGTCATTTTTAGAAAAAAATTATTTATAGTGTATAATATTAATAATCATAATAAGTGTCCAAGTGATTAGAACCGAAAATATGTAAAAAACTTTCATTTTTTAATAACTTAGCTGCGCTCGAATTCAAATATGATCTTCATATTAAAGCCAATATGAAGAAAAAATTGTGTTTGCACAGATAAGCTGACGTCCGTTAGCTGAATGGTACATGGTAAATCGCCTCGATAAGTGGCTCTGTTCCATTTTTCGTATGACGTACTCCTCCTTCGCCTGTGAGTTATTATTGCGACAAGGAAATAATATTTAACAAAGTACGCGGCAAGGTAATATTAAACGTCAACATGGAAACACTTTATTTGCATTTAAATGTGATCAGTAGCGACCTGTCAAAAAAGGCTACACTCGAATTTCGACAATAATTTTTGCCTCGGTAATTCGGTGAGGAATACGCTCCCAACGGTCCAATTATCCACACTTGAAAAATCAAATAAAAAGGTCTTTTTTTGGTTTGTCTACCACACGACCTATCTACGTTGCCAATTTTACAACAACTGTTCAATAATATGATTATTATTAAGGTTCGTTATTAAAGTAGCAGTTTATGGTTCAATGTCCCTATAGTGGCTTTGCTACCGTTAATGAGCATACATCACATCGTAATAAAGGACGATCTTATTATTACGTCAGAAATAGTACGCTTGTCTCAATCGAGCCCATTAATATCCAATTTGTCAACGACCTTCATCTATTCGACTGATTTCTAACAGTGATTCGATTCACTACCATCTTCTCTACTGTATGGACTACTGTAGCACATGTGCTGAGTGTACAATCTAAAGCAACTTCCTCATAAATATTCGTGCTAATGACAGTTCAATGATAAATTCTCTCCAATGACCGACGAATATGTTCGATCTACGGGAGCTTTTCTGTAGGCACTCGTACAGCTAGGATACAAGGCGTTATATTCGTGTGGATGTTGCCAACATCTACGACATAGGCGTGAGGGGATTACCGTGTTTTGATTGACTCAAACAACTATACAGTCTTCTCGTTGCGGGCGGCTGAAGAGCCTAGACCGCGATTATTACGGGAGCATGGTGCTGCTTGAGCAGTTGTGGAATAGGTGGAGTGGCTTGCATCAATGGTCCCTGGGGGGAAGGTTAGGAGGGTCCCGCTCTCTCGTTAAAATTCAATTGGGCTCCACCGAGGCATGCGATTCGTGGACAAACTTCGAATAAGGATCTGGCAGAAGGGAATATCTTTGGGGTCGTTCGGCTTGCTTCAACCCAATGCCACGAATTGACTCAACCATGCGTCTCGTAAGGATAATGCACAGGAAGCTTGCGGCGTATCATTTTTCCACGGCGACGACAATCTCATTTTCCAAATGAGCAATAAATATGCAAATGCGATCGCATTTTGGCATCGACTCCTAATCGAACCACGAGTAATTCACGGGAAACTTAACTCGTACAAGGTGAAACCTCGTTAGAGATGTACATGTGTTTGGTTGTAGCCAGGTGTAGGTGCACCAACTAGGACAATAAGTCCGCTACATTTTTGCTTTCTTCTCCTCAAATATGCATGTTGTGTATCCGCGTAGATCACGAGTCTCTCACGCAGGTTAAATTCTGTTCCTATTCCCGTGTGCATTTTAGAGTGATAGACATTATGGCGACCAGCAATGTTAGTGATAATCACATATAAGAAACAGTGGCACGTTCAATAGTCCATCAATTAAATCCAAAATAATCAAATTGCTCTGGAAAAAAATTGGCAATGCTAAATTTTTATAAAACTGGTGGGTGCGTAGAGCGTTTAACCAGTTTTGAAATAGCGATTTTTTTATTATTTACCTAGAGGGTTTAGTTATGTGAACCGAGCCGTCTGGGCGCGCATATTAATGTTAATTAAAAGGACATAACAATTTTTGACTACCTAACTATAGATATTTCTCCGGGTTGACGTGGTCATATTCATCTTAATTTATGATCCTGGTTCGTAATTTGTAATACGAAACTCTCGAGTTACCAAGCAGACTATTTTCAAAATCTACCCCACATGTAGTTTGCGCAGCACTGATGTCAACTATACACGATGCCGATCCAGTGATCTTGTTAGAATTACTTCACCTTTCTATCCAATAGCCTTTTTAGACTAGGATGAGTGAGTATACATCTACCTATAATATAAAACGATGTCATCCAGGAAATGCTCACCAGTATAAACAACAAGCGTATGTATGTACATTTTGGGCTAAAGGCGAAATAAAAAATACTCAGGTTTTGCAATTGCTTAAATATAAATTATCTGAGATTTATAGCTGCTGATCTTTGTGTATCGTTTCCAACCTAAGCATCATCTTTCAAAGCATCTATAAAGTCCTAACGCAAATATCCGTTTACACATAAGCCCACTTTCAAAGGTAGCAGTAGAAAAAACGTACATTTTGGTATGGTAATTGGTTTTTCTAGTTCCCTGACCTTAAACAAGTCATCTACGCCAAGAAGCTGTGCATGTCACCTTGAGTCTACTCTCAAGTTGTGCCTGTTCTTTCCTGCTTTTATTTTCATTGCTGCTAATTTTTGCTAGCAGTTTGCCGCACGTTTAACATTCTACTTCTTGTACACAACCTAGAACGAACATCTAATAATTCATACCAGTGTATCCCAATATACAGGCGCAGACTAAGTATATTTTGTCATTACTACATTATTCGTCAGCCATACAGTACGCATACAGTTCACCAGCGTAATGTTATTCCACAAAGCGTTGATACGCTTGCAGCCCTCGGGCTGGCTCCTTTAAAGTATCTAATCGCTGTGCTTCGCCATTGTGATATTCTGGCGGCGGAAATAACGCAGAGAGGTACAGCTATCATCGTTCAACTTGTTTCGCGAGATGTCAGTGCATAATGTTATCGGCGTCATCCCCGGCAATTACCAACCAGGTCAGTAAAAAGCACGTAGGACACATTTGTAGAGCAAACATTCCATCATGTATGAGAACGTAAGCCTGGAACCATTTCTTTACTTGTCGAGTCAATATAAGAGCAAAAAACAGAGGGAAACACCACGTCGAAACGTGGCTGAACGTAATTATCCGGGAAGAATCACCCTCATTTGGCAGTACAAGATGCAATATGTCATTAATGGGCCACGAGCATGAGCTATGCTTGCCTGTGGCTACCTCTGTAGGCGGCATAGTCTACTACTACTACTACTCATCAAGGAGCGCCTAGAGAACTTAGTATGGCTCTCGGCTGGGAGAACACCGCGGACTGTATGTAGCTCAAAGGCATCTCTCAGATGTGATAGTCCTCCTTTGTGGCAGTGTCAAGTGGTTGCCCAAGGCAATCTTCACCGCACGACTCTTGTCCAGGAGCACGACGTATTGTCTTACCTTATTAGCTAAGCATTTATTAGCCTGTCTGTATGTTTTTGCTTAAATCAGCCGCCTCTTTAGTAACCGTTGTAATTTTTAATTATCGTTTGCGTAGTTATAGTGCCACATATGAGAGCAACCCTTGCAAAACCAGGGCATGCTCTTTCTGGAATCAAAAACAAAAAACGCAATTTTTGATAGATGGTTATATTTTAGAAAAAATACTGGGGCAGGTGCGATAGGTAGGAGATGCTGGCTAACGGTCGTTTTGCATTACCGAGCTTTACCTATTCATGTTTGTGTTTCTCCGATTTCACACAGGTCGGTATGTTATCATAGGTTGTCATCACGATTCGTGGACCCGTGGGGCTGGTGAGCCCGGCTCGGGGATGGCTGTCCTAATGGAGGTAAGTAGGGATGCAATTTCATGTTTTTTGTTTCTTTAGGTATGTATATATTTTTTAGTATGATTGACGATACCTAATAATATTCTACTCAGATCAGCTTAAACGGGTGTCCTTAGTTAGGTCGCAAAACTAGAATGTGCCGATAAAACGGCGCGTGTAAGGTGGCGATATGCATGAATGGTGTACATGTAAGGACATTTTTATGTAGTCGTTAAAAATAAACGGTAGTGCATTTTGACTTCACTTCCGGTCTAGGTATCAGCGTGTGAAATAGATTATTTTTTGCCCATCATCTCGGGTCAGACATGAAGCAGCGGTAGCCGATTTAAGTTCGAATAATTCCTGCGAAGGTTTTAATTTTTTTAACGAGTGTCTGGCCGATTGCAATCAATACAAACATAATGGCGTAAAAAATCTAGAATCGAGATGAAAAACGGTAAACAGTGGCGAATGTATAGCCACATCCAGGCAGCCAAACGAGATCTTCGCCAAAGTTCAAGAGATAAGCTTGAATAGGGAAGCGTGCAGAATTTCGAAAATTATGTTAAAAATGCCATACAATCTTTATCCAACATAACAACCACTACCCGGCGCATTGCGTACGCACCAGATGACGAAGTGTAAAGCCGAGTCTGTCGGGGGCCAACCTTGGACGACCGCCTATATTTTTCTCCTAGGGAAAAATTGAGAATTGAGCCTGGTTGAACCTAGTTAGATTCGCCACATGTTACTATTTCTGTTCATGCAGGTTGTTCGAGTTCTCTCGGAGTTGGTCACGTTGGAGGGTTGGCGACCACAACGCACATTGCTGTTTGCTGCCTGGGATGCATCTGCTTTTGGTCAGGTAGGCAGCGCGGAATTTCTTCAGAAGCATCGAGCCGAGTTAGCGTCTCGTACCGTAGCGTACATTGCACTTGATCAAGCCGTCACCGGTAAGTGCGCAGCCATGCTTGCACAATACAACTAACATATTCCTACAGCAAGTGTACTATTGCAGAAGAAGAAATCTCAATCGAGTTATAGTGGAGGACAATTAAATATGTGTCCTTTTTGTTTACCACTCGTATCTTTTCTGTGTATCTCTGAATGTTTCTCAAGAACTACCCCCTTGCAAGAAGTTAGTCTTCAATAAGCTAGTCATAGTGGTCATTCTCCTTTTGTCTCGTGGTAATTCCAAATAATGGGCAATGAGAGGCTCACATTCAATATAATTTTTGCCTGACTGAATGAGGTCGCAGTTTACCCTGCAAGGCTGCAGCTTTATCGTCACAATGCGGGGTCAAACAAGATCTAAAAAGTGAGTCTGAAATGGATGTCTAACGTATTGAGTCAATGTAACGGGCATAGTAGGTCGTCGAAACGAATGCCGGTGTCCTTCAAGCAATAACTTACTATTTCTTGCTTCTCTATTATCAATATTTTAGCCTTCCTTTACTCGTTTGGTTTTGTTATTGGACTCATGCACTCAGGCAACGGCGTCGACTTTTTATGATTTATTTGAGCCATTGCAAACCTTCCCTTGTTAAACCAAAGGAGGCAAGCTATCGTTCAAGTGACGTTGAATTTTACGCATATTTCTCATGTATAACAATTTGACATAAACATCGACATTGAGCTTTCGAGCCATGCTTGAGCTGAGTTCGTGTCATAACTAAATACATTGTGCGAGTATGATTCCAGCTGTATAACTTCATTAACCCTATGTTCAAATCCCACCTCGCTTCGTTAGGATCTTGTGGCGTCTATGTGGCCACGTGGAATGCGCAGACAAGCAAGAACAAAAGGAGTTTCAAAAAAAAAGTAAAAAAGACCCGCTCATGGGGTGCGGGCAGACAATAAAGTCATTAGTGGCGGGAGCTCGGGATAGGTTCTTCGTCCGTTCCCGTATCATCACCTCAAAACTCTTATTTGGTTGGTGTACCGCAGTTATGCAGTGGCGGACGATTGTCAAATTATTACATTTTCCCTGGAGCACGCTATTCGTAATATACAAAGACTAATTGGTTAGTCACAAACGTCCACATATAAGTACCTCCTCGAAATTGCATTTTTCAATGGTCGGCGCCTGTTCATAGGAAACATATAATTGCATGCTTTCCCCTGGGCCTGCGCGCTTCGCCATTTACTCTGCATTTTCGTTTTGCGGCACCAGCCGAAATACGAATGTCGTTTATGTAACCCTGCCTTAATTCCAGTTAAGCATACGGAGTTGCTTACGTCGCTTTGTCATCTTGGTTCACAGCCTTAACCTGAACAAGGGCTGTGCTCAAGCGTTTCAAACGCGGGTATATATTTGCGTGGGCACGAGAGAGGCGGTGTATTCTACTCGCTACCTTCAAGGCATACCTAGATGGCGTACATTAATTTATTTATTCAGCTCAAAAGAGTCTGCTGTGAAATTCGGGGGACAGGAACGCGTACCAAAGGGCACTTCCATCCTACGTGTTCTGTCTGACCTTTCAGAAGGCCTCAACTTTTTATGGAGCATCCAACATGCTGAAGTTGCCGGTTCAGGATAACTGCGTTTTTGTTGTTCACCGTCTCTCTTCTTTTTAGAAGACAAGCCTAAGTGGAACGCATGCATGACCCACACTGGTCGCTCTTAATGATGTTTACTTTGCCTGCGCAGTCAGTTGCGGAGTCCATCAAGAGTGCAGAAGCTAAGAAAGTGACGGAAAGGTTTCATTTTCTCAAACGAAGCTACAAAGCTCAGGGCAGGTAGGAGCACTGGGTCTTTCGTGCGCGTCAACCGGAATTACCCTAGGACACAGCATTGCCACCAGTCGAATTAATGCCGTAATGAAGTGGCGAACAGCAAACATAGAACAAGAAGGTTGGGTTCATAAACGGTAACGCGATGGAATCTAGGCGAGCGACGATCACCGGCATGGTCGTAGACAGTCAACTTCTAATATTGATGCCGCTTACTTCGCCAGCTTGCATAGTAGCTTGAAGTGATCAGCTACTTTCAATCGATGTTTCGTTCAGTTCTTTTGTATGTTTGTTCTGTGAAGCGTAAGCATCCATTTGAAATTCACGGGTACTGTAAAATTTTGCGACATATAATTGAAATGAAACCGTGCCAGTAGACTTGCTCTTAGCTAATGTAAAGTAATAGCATTCTATCCATTCTATGAGCAAAGGCACGTGTCAGTGTCAACGGCATCATCAACTAGCTACGCTTGTTCTCATAAGAAAGCAAAATGAAGGGTGTGTAAAATGTGCACGGACACGGGCAAGTGACACCTGCCCAGTAACTGCATTGACTGCTCATTCGTACACCTTTGCTTAGTTATTCACCCTTTCTTCATCTCCCTCAGCTTAGCTTTATATTTCTCCAAATAGATCTCTGTCTACCTCGTTATCCTGCTTGTTCCGCATCGTTATTTATCACAGGCAACCGGACACTTCAAGTAATGGCTAGTCCCCTGCTACGGCAAGCGTTGAGCGCGGCAGCGGAACGAGTGCCGGGTCTTGGTCTAGATGATAAGATGACTTTCGGTCCTATGAACGCCAAAAGGGGAAAAGGCCACGGCGGTAAAAGTGGCTACAGGAGAACGGCCACTGGCAGCGGTAAGCCTTTCCCTTCGTCTCGGAACAGTGAAAGTTTGTTGGCGCAGTGGGCGCGAGCGCGACCATCCGCCCACTTAGCGTCGCGCCGGGGTCTCGTACCGGAGATTTCTCCGCCGGCGGGCGGTGCCGATTTCACGGCATTTGCGCAGCTGTTCGGCGCATCGGTTGCCCATGCACGCTTCGTCACTCGCGACGGCGACGCGGACTATCCGGCGACGCGGACGGCATACGATGATTGGCAGGTGGTGGCAAACGAGACAGATCCGGGGCAGCTTGCGATGGCCGCGCTAACCCAACTAATAGCCACAATGGCATTGGAGCTCGCTGACAGTCCACAGCTACCCATGAAGGTAAAGAGGAAGGGAAAGTTGACAATGTCGTTCTGAATGAGATTATCCATGTCGATGGTGTTGTCGAAAAAGGGACGTTCGTGTAGTTGTCATATAAATAAGTCAAGCAGTGCAGCTTTTACCAAGATTTATGGGTCTGCGAAGTCGCGGTTTTGTATGTTTTACGCTATTAGATTGCTCATCATGCGCGCATTAAAAACGTATGCTTTCGACCAAATTAAATGAAGTTTGGGAAAAATAAGGGCCACTATTGGAGAGTCTAGAAAGTTAATTCGTCTAGTTTGCTTTATCGAATCCACCGAACAAATACATTGCGTTGCGGATACAAAAGTGACCGCGGACGTATCCTATTTACGCAGAAAACGTAACCCAATAAGAGAACATTCTGTTTTGCTAACAGAATATATTACGTTGCATTCGCAGACCGGCATTTAATTTTTTTGCGATGGTCACCATCTAAAAGCCTTTTGGCCTCTGCATTTGATGAGATTTCTAGCTGCTTCTAGGGTTTTCACTAAGCCGGTAGGCCATGTTGGCGTGGTTGCCTCTTTTTATATACGTGAACCCTACAAGTTGGCTATAGCAAAATAAATTCTTACTGTGTATTTAAGAGATTGTCTACACGCTTAAACTTTAAGAAAATATTGAATAACATTATATATAAACGTTCTATGATGCTTTTCTAGCAGCTCTGTACCACCTTTGTTCTTGTGGAGCACGTCTCACTCGACCAAAATGGTTGAGGTCCATTTAGTTTTGAGCTAATTTCTAGAGGGTTTAGATTATCCCCACATTTCCTTTGTCAGATGTTTGAGCAAGGCCTTAGCCTAGCCTTAAGCTCATTTCACTGTGACTATTTAAACTTAAGACGAGTAAGACTAAGATTTCTTTTCTCTTAAACAGGCAACCGATTACGCTGACCAGATTTCGGTAGATTTTGGACCATTTCAACGCCAGCACGGAGACTTCTTTCGCGGAAATCACATTCGCACAGAGCCACTTAGTAAGGCGGTCAGAGAGTTTGCCAAGGCGGCCAATGAATTTCAGGACTACTTCGATAGCTCAGCCGCATCATATGATCACAGTTAGTAAACAGCCATTGTGCAACTCCTATACTTAGTTTAAAAAAGGTTCTCACCTTGCGGCTAAATTTAACCAGTATGAATAATAGCTCTACAGTTACACGAAACATTTATTTCTACTACCGTATGTCAGCATTTCTCTGGTACTCCGTGGTATAAATGATGGTACTTTCGGGGGTCTTTGAGGTATCTTTGTGTTACGTTGCATCTTTGTGTACGTCTCCGGGCGGATTTTTGGACATTCTGAAAGTCTTCTAGCTTCCTCTGCACACCTTAGTCTTCATAAGTTGAGATCCACGCTGCTAGATGCCAATTGTTTATCGAGGATAATAGAGCTGGGAGGTTTCAAGTACATTAAGTAGGCAATTTATTAAACAAATAGAGAGAGAGAGCGAAATGTTTCGATAGAGATTTGTACTCCCCATTATATGCTGGCTAATCAATATAATATAATCGGCGTATAGCAAAGTGAAGAGCATTGCTCACGCACAGGTATTAAATATTTCTAATGGCTTGCAGATATGCTGACTGTTATCCAAGAGTACAATGAGAGAATCTTACAGCTTGAACGAAGCTTCCTGTTGCCTCCAGGTTACCCGCGACACCAGTACTACAGGTACCACCAGCATTATCTGTGAATTCCATGGGAGTCTATGTGGATATTTATCTACGAAATAAATCACGCCCATATCAGTGTTTCAAGTTCGATGTGCTCACAAAAATGGCGAAATTCTTAGAAAATTGGAAGTGTTTTTGGAGCTCACACATTCAGCTGAGTGCTGGTTTATTTATCTGCATTGAGCAAGTGGCGTTCTCTAGCTAGTTCGGAAACTTAAATACCTCTTTAACGTAATGAAAGCAAAGAGTGATGGCCATTTTGAATCTTTAACGCTCAAAATCCCAATTCTGGTTGCTATTTAGCTTTAAATAGTCAGATTCATGTTTTTGAGCTAAACAATCATACTGATAGGGTAAACACACAGTGACACCAACACATTTTGCAGACATCTACTTTACGGTCCGGATGCTGATGAATCAGCCAGAGGCAACATTTTCCCTCATCTCAGCCGCGCCATTCGTGCAGCCCGAATTCGCCCTGTAGGGCCTGTGCTCAATCTAGTTCGGGAAAACATGTCGCTGGTTATACACGCATTAAGATCTGCGACCGGAGTTCTCCAGAGGAGTTTATTAAAGGATGAACACAGCACTCCGGTTGACACAGATACCAGGACAGATGGCACATTTTAATGTTTGAATTGCTTTCCCCGTCTATAATGATATTTTTTCAGCATATTAAGATGCGACACGTGAATTTATCAACTCTTTTGGGTGGTTTAAGGCTCTAAAAATATATAGAAAGCGTGGAGCCATCAAGTTCGCGCGCAGTAATAGTTGCGTTGTAATTGCGACAGGTCACATTTGAGTGCTGCATAGAATTCTATGCGAACATTTCTTGTTTTTCAGTCTCTAATTTATTGAATATATCAGCGTGTGTTAAATGCTATAAGAAGCTTAGATCTACTATCAATGACACTACCCATGCACTGAACTGTGCACAAATACGAAAACATCAGAATATACAAACCCTTCATGCGCACTGTTTAGTTTATTCGTTGAAATGTATATAAGCATTGAATAAAGGTAGAAATAATAAAAAGGGGACGAAAGAAAATAATGCAATAAAATTAGCTGGCCTTATGTGGAAAATATTCGCTGAATTACACAAAGGAACAACTAATAACGAAACATAACCATTTCAATGATTTCACTCTGTCAAGCCGCGGGAAACCACCCCCTCGTATACCGCAAGGTGTATTTTACATCATTCATTGTGGCAAAAAATGGTTGTATAATTATCATATGTTTTTCCTTATTATTGCGAACAGTCAGTGCACCTCAAGTTAACCGCATCCAAAAGTGTAGATCGTTGCGGATGGTACACCAATCACACGTAGGTAACCCCGTTCGTCTCCTAGAACACAACTTTTGTCCATTGCGTATGCAAATAGATGTGTTATACTCGCGCAACTAATGTACACAACACATTCTCGGTTGGGCTGGGACACGTGGACGCACATACATGCAGAGAGACCTACGTGTTGAAGGTAGAGCTATCTTGTATGCTTTGGAGGCTAGCTGATTCGGTGTTCGGTGACGCCGTGTTGATAGATCCTAGTCGACCAGAGACTAGAATACAAGGTAAAGGGCTGGCAAATCGAGTCATATGCACGTCGCTCTTGGGTTTCAGCTTATATAAATAACCAGAGAAATGAGAAACCGGAAAGAACTTACAATTTTGTTGAGGTGCCTACGTTTACTGAGTAGGTGCAAAGGTGTTTACTGTTAGCTAACTCAAACAACCTGAATCATAAAAATACGATGGTCCTATAATTGCATGGGGACGTAAGTCAACGTTAGCAAAATACACGCGCGTGTTTCCCACCATGTAAACAGACCCTCATCCGTTCTTTTGTCCATAAAATATAGTTGCGATACTCAAACATGTTGTCCAGATCATCGTAATAACATTTGTATGGAAAACATACATAGTGTAATAATGATTATTCTTAATGGAGCGTCAATTCAATGGAAGAAAATGCAAAATAACTCTATTATATGTTGAAGAGGTTCAGCAATATGGAAACACAGCTTACGGGAAATTCATTGTAGGTGCAGGGAAATCTCTAAAACTGAGTTTTCTATGCGCCTTCGGATACTGCTTTATTTCACTACGTCTTGAACGTCTACTTTGTTAAATTTGGTTTTACTCTTCGTAGTTTGTGACTGAATCCACTTTGATCTCCGTTATATAGTTCGAGCAACAGCGTATATTCTATCTGATAATTTTTGAAGTGGTACCTGTAGGACAAATGCTCATACTTTGAAATTAGTTGAACAGATGAGGCATCGTTTTTTTTAATCAGTACAATCGCGAATTTCTTCGTTGGAAGAGATTATGGGCGCCAGCCTAATACTGTGTATAAGACGGCACCACAACATCTAAACGTTCTCGCAATTCGAAAAGACAATCATCTAAATACGATCTATCTACAGAATGGATACGTTCTGACTATTCGTATAGATCGGCTGATTCACTACGAGAGCAAACACCATCTCTTCCGTATAATAGAACATACGGTAAATACTTCTTCCCTTGCAATTAATGAAAACTGCGATAAGAAACTGTATAAAAACACTATAACTATGACATGATAGTCACGTATCTAATGATAAATATCTGCGCAGAAATTCATACGTTAATAGACACTTACTACACACACCAATATATATATATATATATATGAAACTAGCAAAGGTGATGTCGAGAATGGATTATACATAAGATGTACCTATGTATTTATATCAATAGGTGATACATGATAATATTATAGGTAAAATTGGGTCAGTGACTAGCAGAAAACATGTGCGTTCTCGGAGAAAACAAATAAGAATGAAACTGGTTATGCGTGCATGATTATAGGAACGGGTCAGTTTAGCGTAGTCATTAAACGTGGATTGAAGGTGCTGCGTAAAAGTGCTGTGATATTGGGTAAGTATTTTAAATTGAGGGCCGTGACTTACGCACACAAGATGTCCAAAGCGGAAATAACTTTTTCAATCGCCCGCCTTTGTTAAGCACTCCATGGCTAAAATGCTTCTACTGGCTCTCTTCCAGAAAAAATGAATTGAGAAAGCGGCGCAAAGAATATTTTGCAAAATTAATCTAAACATATAAATAAAATAAGCCGAGTATTTTCCTTTCAAGTATATATATTACGACATTATTGTCAATTAGTTTGATTTGAGGAATGAATTGTATGTAGAGTGATTTCTAGTTTAAAATCAAGCATTAGTTTCAATTCTCGTTGCACGCCTTTGTAGGTACACGCACTTGAAACAAACATCGTGCAATGCTGTAACATAGACCAAATAAGAATGGGTACGTTTGTTATCACATTTAGGATTTACTTAAACAATGTCTACTTAGCAGGTGAACGCAGTGTTACCGACTACACGTATGTACAGCAATAAAGATCATCCGTTTTGAGATCACCTTTGAAATGAAGAGTTTAATGTTTTTATTCCTCGTATACCTGGACTACGTAATATGAAAATTTTTCAGATAATCAAGGAAACATGTAAAGCGGAATAGATCTAAATGCGCCTATAGTGGTTAACATATTTCGAAGGCTGCTAAAATGGCTGTGGTCCAGCTGCTACGAACGCAGAATTACGTGGGCGTTTGTAGCACACATGTACAGTACAGGGTTATAATTTGCCTTCACCAAACAAGGGCGAGCTGCCATGCCAAACAAATATTGTGAAGGCCCAGGTGCAGGTAGTTTTTTGTGTGTTCCCTGCTCTTCTGTCCCTGTTAGCTTGTGTGTTTAAAGTCTATATCAAGCCCGTTCAACTGTTTGCGCTGTTTCCACAAGAGGATTGGTTGCTCGAGCCTCTCGGGACCACAATGTGTTCGTTTATTTAACATTTGTTCCCTAGAATAGCAACCGCACTGTTAGCCTACTCGTTTTTAAGCGAGAAAAAGCACATAGTAGCTTCTCCCATAATAAGTTAGCTTCGTCTTTCTCGAGCCCTTATTTTCTTGCATGAGCGAAAATATCGCCAGCCTTTATGGCAGTACCAAACTTTTTTTGTAATTTTTTCTCGTACAACTCCCCGACAACTGTGCGAATGGTACAAATGGAACATTCTGCCACTTTCGCGAATAAATCCTTGAAACCTCTACCGTAAAAAAGTACATTTGCTAGATGAGACAACACCGACCAGAATGTATAGCATTGCAGGACGAATTTTTTGAATCTTCGTTTGAGTAAGCATTTGTAGAATACGATAGTATTACAGCCTTCCCTAGTCTGCCTTTGAGCTATCTCGGATCTGCTTCTGTTGTGCTTGTACATTTAATGTCTTTTCGTATCTCTAGGATACTACCTCACGTCAATACTTTAAGCATAACAGCCTATTGAACGTCATTCGCGTTAACCTAGCACCTGAACCCAATCAGAATATGCGAATTGGAACCAGCTTGATTTACGCAATGCGACTTGCTTTTCTTAACGCAAGTTTTTGACAATGAAAATAAAAGCGCCACAGACAACGTTGCAACGAATCAATGTAGCATCCACGGGATTGAGATGGATGCGTGGCTATAACTACGTTTATGCAGAGTTGTTTTGTCAGGCCATTTACCCCGCCAATGTACGGTTGGCGATGCGTTTGAATTCACCAAGTGGAATTATTCTAGTACATTTAATGGTGTCTTCACTTTGATTCGGCTTTGGAAGCTGCGAGGATCTTGACTCCGATTGACACGGCGCTGCAAGGGGTAAGAATGCAGATTTGCATGCGACTTGCGTGCACAACGTCTATTTCGTTTCGACAGATGCTGTTCTGTTTTGTTATTATTTGCAAGCAACGAAAAACCATCAGCCTAACGGAAGAAATGCGTGATTACGGATAATTTTAGTTTGTTAATAAATATTATATAGACTCTAAATGGTGCAGTCAAACTTGTAATATGGTCATCGTAGGGATATGGCGCTGAGAAATCCTCATGGGAAAAGTTGAGCTTAATGTACTCTATAGAGAAAAAGACATTGTCACAAATCTCAATCGGGTCTGCCTGAACGATATACTCCTACCCGTAGGTTTGAGCCAACATAGACATGGCAAAGACAACCATGTAGCCTGAACTTGTAAGACTTCCATTGCTTTACAGAATTTTACGGCAAGCGTAGGTCTTCTCACTGAGTGACAATCGAATTCGTTCTTTTACACTTATACAAGTAATGTATACTTTTTAGGCCCAAAACTGTTGCCATTGCCTTTTGTCAGTTTTGTGCTTCACTTGTCGGCTGCCCAACGAATTTCTTATGCAAGTGCAGGACTGCAATTTGGGAAGAAAATAATGCTTGTCATTAAATTAGACGTAATTAAGTTTTGTATGCCTTTTAACCCTATAGACGCAGACTAGTATAGTATGTAATATCGCTAAGGCTGGAGATGAACTCGCCCTCTATTCCACGGCTTCAAGGCGGACCACACATTATCCCACAATACGCCAAGCCTGTTCTGTAGCAGAGCAAAACTTTGAACCAATAATACGACTCAAACTACAAAGTTCTCGTTCGTAGAAGACCGTTCCCTGCACTCTCGGTGGAAGTGGCTCGGTAGTTCTTTTGCCAAGTCTATGTAGTGATGTGTTACGGCTAGTCAGGATGGAAAACATTTGAGCAATTTACAGATTTCACGAGGACTATCTCTTAGGAGAGACATAGAACTTACAGTAGTAACTTTACGCTTTTATGGTGAGACACTTCATGGAAGTCAACACTGGACTAATGTTGTAACACTATGTGCCATGTTTCTCGACTCAGCTTGTAGTGCTGCGCATTCCTTGGAATGGACTTGTAACTCTAGCTAGCCGGTGATATTTCAACCAAAGTTTTGAAATTCAGCCTTTTAACTTACTACTAATCGATTAGCCGAAACGAAGCGCAATTTCTACTAGAAAATCGCCATAGTCAATTTAGGAACTATTTATATCACCGAATGTGTTTTCTTTCTTGATTTGATGCATTTTAAATATGTTCTGTGCATTACAAAAGACATATTCTTACATACACCAGCTAGCACATGTACTGCACATCATGTGTGCATAGTAACCATATGATAACAACACTAGCACTACATAGGGTAGGTATGTGGCATTGGCCGTAATGTACCGCTGTATCAAAATCTATTCAATTTGAACAAGAAGTACGCGAGTGTATGTGAACCTATTGCAATTCGCACACTAATGAAAAAACAAGTGTCAATGTTATCAGCGCAATCACAAATAGCGTTAAAGGCATTTGTGATAGTAAAGTCGATTGCCAGGAGACTCTTAGATGTTCGGGGGTGGTCATGTATGAAGGAGACAATTTAGAGCGAGCTAATACAAATTACTCGTTAGATTGAATTGTCTGTTTTGTCGTGACACTGTACATGTGTGGCAGTGAATCGTTGTACGGTCCTTTCGTTCGGAGACGGATGATTCCCTTGGTGAGAGTCATTCGCTACGCAGGAAATTCGCGTAGTCGAAGGTAATGAATCCACCTGGAAGATCGTCCATTGCTTTTTCTATTAGTAACAAAAGTGCCTGAAAAACGTTGTGTTATGTGTTCTGCCAAAGTTTGACGATATAATCTGAGACTTAATTTTGGCTTAGCTTTGTGTGTTACTTGGACAAAGGCGATTAAGTCGAAGGGGCTTATTAACCCCTGAGAAGTTATGTAAATGGATTTTGACCTTTATAATGCTATATATATGTACAAATATATATATACATATAAAAGTATTCATACACCTGTACCAGTTTTAAAATTTCACCAATTTAATGGGGTGCGACACTCTCCGATAATTTGTACTAACGATGCTGCTAAAAAATCTGCTATTGGTCACCCACAGTAGCTCTGTAAGAAATCAATTGTACGCGAGCGTCATGTGTACATTGCCTGATAACCTCCAAATAACCAAGTTCTGCCGATTTTTTGTCAGCTTCGTCGCGTTTGTAGTACAAGCAAGCTATGTACCTTAAGGAAGTTCCAGTGATATATATTACAGTATCCTGATCTTAAGTATAGTAGCATCATTTTTATCTAGAATTTATGTCTTTAATCTGCTTACTGCGCGCAGTGCTTTAGGATAGAAATAAAAATAGAGATTGTATCTACAAATCTCTACCTTCGTTTTATTAGTAGTAAACAGTTCTTTTCAGGGAAGCTCTAGCCACTATCCATCCAAAGGAACGTGTTTTGAGCGGGCCCCTATACTATGGCAGCATGCCAATATCTCCTCAATATCTCCTGCCTGACGTCATAACATCGCGCTACGAGAATTGACTTTCCTTTCGCAGAAATCGATCTATAATCAAAACCTGCTCTAAGGGATGCGTAGTGTAATCTTTAGACCGGATCGAGCCCAACAGAATCGGAAATGTCAAAAAGGACAGACGGACTTAAATTGTCTCGCTTGATTTATTATGACATTCACTATTTGTGACTTCTCTATTTTCACAAGCATGATCGAATAGAAGCTAAAAATGCTGTATACAGTTGTATAGTGTAAAAAAGCAGCCGCTAGAGTCGGTGCGTGACATTAGCGGTTTTATGTTCCCCGCCATTTTATGACACTCCCCAGCAGAAGTGATTGTTTCCGGGCGCCAATACGAATGTGGAATATTCTGGCCTGGTCTTGCACAACCTTTTGGGTTAATGTTAATGCGGGGGGCGGAGGGAAGGTGTGCATAACAAATACAGACACCGAAATCCGATTTAGATGAGTGATATTCAGTCTGTTCTGTGGGCACTGGAATCTGCTAGCCATGTAATGCAATAAACCGATAGGTGTACAGAAAGACGCTAGATTTGTTCGGCAATTATTATTGTTATTTGATAACTGATACATTATCTAGTAACCGAGTTAATTAAGCAAGTTTCGAGTTCATTTAATGGTGGAACTGCAATAGTTACCGCGTTGCTTGCGGCTTCAGTTAATTTCGACTTTTGGTCGGTCGGCCTGATTAATGCACAATCCTGTATTATCAATAGGCCATATATTTAAATGACCTCTCGCTTTGTATTAACATCAGTTTGGTAAACTGATGTTCTGTGATGCTACTCATTCAAAAGGTAAAAGTTAGATGCTGTGTAATAGCCTTGTTGCGCAGTCTGGTTGTGTAGTGGAACCAAGTGAAGTCTAAATCACTTGATTGAATTAGACAAGTATTACATTATCCAAGCCGTCGCTCATCCGTTTTAGTCTCACCGCTCGGTTTCATTGTCTGTAGAAACCAGTAATGGAAATGGCGGCGCCTAAAAGTCCTCAAAACTGAGCACCGACTACTCTTGGTTTACTCTGTGCTCTTCTTTAAAAGTCTTGAAGTGTCTCAAATCCATTTGCACAATGCTGTGGTGTCAATTACTCGTGATAGTACAGATAGCAGACCATCGCTCTGACCAGTCAGCCAGAAAATGAGATCGTTTCCAAGTGACTGATGAATTTCATCTACCACGACGAGGTACGACTTGAGCGTTAATATTGACTTTCTCCTAAAGGGGACCACATCTTTCGTCATTGAATGCGTCACTTCGCTTATACGACACACCAATGGCGCAAGCTGAATAGACCCGAGCCTTTCGAATCGAGCTGAGGTCCGCCGTTCGTGCTGGTTTTCCTCTAACAGACCTTGCGTGCGGGCAATCTGTGTGTTTTGGATCGCTTAGAGCGACCAGAGCAGCAGTTTCGATCTCCAAACAGCGACAATTCAACAAAATGTTTAGCATAGTCCGTTATCATTTCGATTGGGTATTCGCCATTCTGTGAAACAAATCCTTTCATCATTTCGTTGGCTGAACATGACGAGAAATAAGAATTAATTATCTCCGATTGCCAGCGGCGCTTCCTGCCATCATCCAGTTGAGCTCGGTTAGCGTTCCAACGCAGCCGCCGGCTTCGCTGCGTCTTCATCCCGTAGTCGGACCATTCATTGCTCGGGTGATTCGATCTTCTAGAATTGAACGACTTTCCCTCTGGAAGTGGTTTTCGTTCACTAGTATGCGGTAGGGACTCGGTTAAAGCTAGTAAAAGTGACGTATGCTTTTTTGTAGACGAGTTGTCGGAAGCATAGGTCAGCTCTAGGAGTACGTTAACGACAAATCTTGAAAGTAGGCGCGAACGGATTGGCAGGCAAGTATAATTTTATTCCCTAGTGATATAAAATGTATTCGATGTCAATCGATTATGTACGCGTCTATGAAAGTCAACAGTGATTGGTATACAATTGCTTATTATGACATGATGGGCCAAACTGGTTGCAAACGTTAATCGAGCGTTAAGTTAATGGCGACTTGATTCTGTTGTCGTAGTCGCGTTGTATTTATGTACGAGTTCGCCCCCCGACTTCAACAATGAGCTCGATTCAGTCGAAAATGGAAATTCTGCATGACGTGCAATATACAGCACTATTGATTGCGCGTGCGTCGTTTGACAGTTTGGCGCAACACGGAGCCAACAGGAAATTTTTCCGTTTGCTTTTTTCTGCTATCAAGGGAAGTGGAAGGGAAAATCGAGCGGGTTTGAGGAAAGATCCCGAAATTCAAGAACTGCCCCCTCCTGAGCCGTCGTCGCTTACAGTACGTTCGCTTTGAATCGAATAGCAGCGCAGCATCAGCAAGCGAAAGAACGATTCTTTGGCTCTGGTGTAACAAGATGGCTCGCGGCTTCTAAGCGTACTTAGCCCCCAATGGATGAATTAGAATGAAGACGAGCGGGAAGAGGATGAATTAATGCGTTTATTGACGTGCCCGATTGGAACAGCTATCCGTTGGGCCGATGGCGTCGCCCGCCATGTCATCTGGATGGGCTGCGCGAGTGCGCATCTTCTCTTCTTGCATTTCAGGAATGCGAGCCCAAACAGGGCGACGAGGATGAGATCATATCCCAAAGCAGATTCGTAGAACTCGTAGGAGACGTATCTCAAGGGACTTGCGAATTCTGAATTTCGGCTAAGATCATTGCGATGAAAGTATCCTGAGATATTCTATTTTCTTTCTCACACACGTGTTACTAATCAGAGTGTCTGGCCGTTGAAGAAGTATTGCTCAGAGTAGTACACCATTTAATGCCATAGGAAAATTCATAAAGGGGTGAATATAATTTTTTTTCTTGAATCTACTAATAACCTCTCCCATAAGTACACCGCGAGATGCACAGTGTACTCTTGAAATATTAACATTACTCTCATAAATTTTTATCGGTTCTGCGTGTTGACACTTTATCATCTTGTGGTATTCATGTATTGCATTTATAACACGTGTGTGCAACTAAAAAGCAAGATGAGGCTTTTCGCAAGCTCGTTGAAGGGGAGCTTTCTATTCGACTACATTTTCGTGCGTCGTTCCGGTGAGGATATGAAGAAATTGCACGAAAATTGTTAAAGAGGCATAAATCCTGGACGAAACAAAGAGCACAGTGCGACCCCGGCGAGGGGTGCATCGGTCTTAACGTCTTTTCTCAGAAGGGTCGCGCATCGCGAAAGCTAAAGAACGTTTTTTATTTTGCCATGCATAGAATATTGGAGCGATAATTAGTGAGGTGTTGAAGGCCGTGACCTGGCTAACTCAGGAGGCTCTAGCAGAGACGAGAAGCGAAAAGAGAGTGCCTAACCGGCATCATTTTCGTTTCGTCAGCCCTGATGTCACAATAAATTGTCTGATAGATGTCCTGTGTATGGTGATGCGTAGCGGATTGCGAACAAATCCACTTATTTTTTGCGAGTATGATGGAAATTCTGCAATATATCGGTAAGTCTGCAAATCAGTAGCTTGCCGCTGTTTTTGTTCATATGTGTGAGAATTTATGTTATATTCTCAGGAGCTTTTCAACTTATTCATTAAGATAGGTATGATTAGCTCAACTGTTTATGTGACAGCTATTGAAACCTGGCCTTTTTTTATAAATCAATTCGCATACCCGATGAGAGTCAATAACGGCAGGTCTTTATCCTGCTATGAATCCATACGTACCAAAAAAATATGTGTCCTGGCGTATTCTGAACTCTCATGCCGTGAGCAGGTGACTTTTTAGGTAGTTGCGTGGAAACCAACATATATTCCAAATCATTAATTTGAGAATCCATCATACGATGTGGACAAACTACCTGATACTTGTCTCGACTTCGGCCTGGCTACCTAAACTTAATGAAAATGTAGCAATCCATCCTATTTTTAACCGTATTTTATATTTATAGCTTTTTAGAGTGGTCGGTGTCAATAAAACCTAGTCGTCGTACAATGGTTCGATTGGTCAACCTCCGACAGAGCTCGAAATGCGACGCTTGCAAAGCTGAGGCGCGCCAACTTCGTTTTAGTTTCTCGCACCCATCTAACACCCATGTGTGGAAGACCGCCGTAACCACACGACCCTAGCAGGTCAGACAGACTCCTTTTCGTAGGAAAGTAGCACTGAACGGTCTTCACACGCTGACCGGAAGAGCTCTGTTTCCCAAAAGCCATCGAGGAAAGCTTTAGCGCTCCATAGATTGGCGAGAAAAAGTTGAAAAGGATTTAGGCTAAACACGTCCGCGGGGCGACCGCAAAGCCATTCTCTTTCGATTGGAAGCGAGATCTGGTGTCGGCATGAGGTCTGCGCGGACGACGAACTCGACGGCCTGATGTGGACGAAAAGCGGCGAGCGGGGCAAACTACCTTTCAGCGCAGGCATGCCACAATGGGGCAATTTCAACGAAACACACAGCAGGGTCCCCCGCCTAGACTGCGCGAAGATAATGTGCGAGTTGCCGAGGATAACCAAATTGGCGCGGTGGGCGGGTCGAATTGTGCCGTCTCACGCTGGGCGAATAGGTAGCAGTTGGCGTATGCAGAGGCCGAAGTGTGTAGCGAGAGAGAGGCAGATCTATGAGAAATTAAAAATGGGGCATTGCAACGCATTAGCACGGGAAATCACTCTTGCGTCGACATGACGGCTGGCGCTGGCTCAGTTGAGATGAATGTTGGAGATTTCAACTTTTGAAGGAACCTTCGAAGCTGGTACCATCTGCCGGACAAGGCCGCGGCATACGACCTGACGAAGCGTTGAAAAGTGAATTTTCATTTTGGTAGACTCTGCTTGTAGAGTTTATGGGCTGTGCGATTGTATGAATTGTTCGCTTCATGGGTACAATGTAAGTACACATCTCGATCCTACAAAAGATCAAAGCCGTGTTCATCAATAATAGATTATTGAATTGTGCAAAATTTTGCGCTACGCGCTGCACGAATTCGCTTTTTAAGCGACACCTGCTATGTGTATTGAACAAGCAGATACGAAATTGCGATGTAATTACTCCCAGAGATTTAGTTGCTGATAGGAGAAATCGTCCTCAAAAACAATTATGTACAGGAAAAAATTAGGCAATCGGCAGAAGAGTCAAAATACGTTGGAAACGAAGATATTCTGTACCCAGAAAAGTACTCGTCGAATGCCGAAATAATATGTAGAAACAGTGAGTATATGCACAGAATTGTGTTAACAGTATACGCGAATCATGACAAAGCAACCATGCAGTAAAACCTAATAAGGGGATGGGGCGTGGGTCTGCGGAGTTAGCTGGGTCAAGTAAGACTAATAATTCGTTATCAAACGTTAAACGGTAATAAACGAAATAACAAACGATTTCATTAATGGACCATCAAGCTGGCAGAATCCATTACTTAAACTAATAAGCGTAGCTGGGGTCAATGCTTACTTATCGTGGCTTAATTAGATAGATATCATATATTGTTTGCGGAAAGCGAAAACTAAGACTGCCCGTATACATTTTGTCCCTGGGAAGATGCCACTGGTGATGTTTATCTGGTTGACGCAATATGGCAGTCGGTGGTAGCCCATAGCATAGGACGCTCAATTGTTAATGCAAACTACGCGCAATGGTGACCGTGACCTGCCAAAGCCGGTAAATAAAAAATACTAATTTCCCGAGAGAATTCCGAATAAGCGTTCTAGGAAACGTAAATAACACGAAATGGTACAATGAAAAAACTGAATTCTGGTACTGAGACTGGTCTAAACAGAATATGTTTGGATCTAAATAGCCTGGTAATTTTAAAAGGCACCGGGTTCGGCAATAGAACTAGAAATGCTAATGCTTGTTTCGAATTTCCTTGGAATTGGCGAGAAACGCACGAAACTTGCCCAAACTTGATTTGCTTTTTTATAACAAAGAAACGAAAAGCAGCGCAACTAAAGCATGTCGACGAAACTAACCGAAAAAAGGTATACAACTATAACTGATGTATACTTTTTGTAAATCTTATATTAACGAATTCCCATAGAATTCAATAATATAAGAAATGCAACATCAATACAAAAAAAACTAGATTGTAACGTCTGTTGAGAGGTGATACAGATAATATGGTTAATGGCCTGCTTGTAATGAGATTTAACAATGTGTTGGAGAATTGGTGGTTGTTATTTAAGTCGACCGAATAAATAGCTTGCACGCTTTGAGGTGGGTCTCGCGTAAACAGGTATGTATGCGACTCGACAGGGGATCTGTGTTTTACTTCGATGGCTGCTCTAGCTTATTGCATGATGGTGTTTCGCTTACGTTTTTACAGCAGCTACTAAGCTAGCCTGTTTCTGTTTTTTCTTGTATGCAAATTATTACGCACTCATGCTGTATCGCTTTACTGTACCGAATTGTTGCATTACTTGAAAGGGAGAATTTCGTACTGAATGTTTTTACTGCAGTCTAATTTTATGCAAAGTAGACATCACACACACGTGGGAGAGTCTGCTAACACCACCTGCTCGGGCAGTACCTTTGTGTCTTTTTTCGTATACGCGTAGACGCCTATATTGTGTGCGGTGTTTCCTCTGGGGAAAGTGTGTGGCGTCCTGCGTTAGCCTACATAATCCTTGCCATACCTTAGGAGACCAATCTTTCTCGGTTGCCCTTTGTATTCTCTAACATTATATCCCTATTCACGTCACAGTGCATCTGTGGAGAACGATATACGTGTTCATTGCTTATGACAAAAACGGCGTCGCCAAAGCCTAATGTCAAGAATTGGTACGCCATAGTATAGAAAAAAGAACTTTTTGAGGCCTTGTTGACTTCTCTCAGTCATTGCGTTTGAGTCCCCTATGAATATAATCAATCTAAAATTGCTGATACGAAGCGTGATTAGTGACTAGAATTTGCGACAATGCTATATAAGTCTCCAAAGCAAGACCAACATATCGTTAATCGGAGGTTTTAACATCCCGAGGGCCAAGAACGTATAAATGAAAGAACTTCAATGTTTTCACCATTAAGGAATGCCAACTTCTCCTCCCTCGTATCACATCTCGAGTTATCTTTGCGTTACTGGGTAGCGACAGAATGTCACGTCCCATACTCAAACAATGTTAAAGTTCGTGAAATCCAATTTTGGTGGTCAAGTCGCTCTCGAGCTTACCGGTTTAGTCAATATTTATCAATAGAATTTTATCAGTAGAATATCTTCATCGGTAGAATCACTAGAATATTTCTAAGCTAGGTGTCGGCTTGTGGTAGTAAACAAAATTTGCAAATGCACTTCTGTCAATATCTCTGCAAATTTTAGTGGTAAATCGTTCCGCACCAGTAAAATAGGTCACCTGCAACTGCAGGTACATACGATATACTACATTTTGTTTTTAGGAAATATTTAGCTAGGATGATTCGAACTCTCTGCATTGGCGACATAGTTGAACGTTTGTACATTTTTCATAGAGGGCTGCGAAGGTAAACGCTGTATTTCACGCTGTATTCACGAAGATGTGCTCTACGAAACGAACGTTTTAAGATGGACACAGGTTTTTTTCTTTTTTCTTACATTTTTTTACATTTTACATTTGTTCACGCTGCTTAACAGTGAAATTGATTTATCTTGCTTCCAGTTAGACAAGGCCAACTTGCTCGAGTTTAATCAACCTAATGACAGCTCTTTTCTTGATATTCCAAACGGCTTAAACGGAATGAGGGCTACAAATACTTTTCCTTCAGCCGCAATGTCTATTTCTTCATGAAAAAGAAAACAGTTGTATTCTTGACTAAGGAAAACAAGCTGTGATATATAGCGACGCTGCGCTACAGTCACATTTTTCTTTGTAAATAGGCTGTCAGTTGAGTTTTTACGATTGTTTGTTGCCTGCGTTGTTTCAACGAGTATCGCCTCTCGGTAATATCCGGCATGTTGGCCTTTCAGAGGAATTACGCTGAAGTGAAATGTATTGCGTGTTGTTGCTGTTATGATGTACGTCATGCCCTTTTTGAGGCCAAATAGGCAAAAAACAGAAAGGCGCGCACACAAGTAATGGAATTGCTGTAGTCTGCGCTTTCGAGGAAGCTACCGAGCAACAATGTAGCCGCGTCCGGTATGACCAAGCCTTGCTATTGAGTCAAACTAGGAGTGGGTACAACACCCCCCTTTAAGACCTCTGCGCTATCTCGTATCAGCGTACCTGTCACTCAGGCCACGTCCAAAGGAGACATAAGTGGCAAAAGTCTGGCAAATCAAGTTAGTTCTGTTTTCTGCAGTATTATTTTTAACTCAGTGTTGTGTCACACCATTGAGCCACCAAAGTATCCGACCTTTGTTGCTAAAATGGTAAGGTCGATTCGACAAGTCTAGAGCGTATTCAGTTGAAGTGAATTTATCAGGCTGTATATTTTACTTTTCTAAAATAATGAGTATTAGTACAAATGCGTTATCCTTATACTAATATACTGACTTGCTGAACATCGTAGAACCGGATACTGGTTGTATAATTACCTTGGCAAACGCCTGGCGATACCGAGATGTGAAATTATTTTCAAATTAGTGAATCTAAGCGTAGCCCTGATTAGGCTTACTGTAATCACACTCTGAATATCCGAACGACGGTTTATTCAAGGCTTTCTTTATTCAAGGTTTATTCAAATTTCGTAGATGCACCCAAGTCGTGAAGTTTGTTCAGCTCGGATACTAAACTGTTGTGTGAAGACTGTCTAGAATGTCGGTCGCCTACTTTTCGATAAGATTGCAAGTCTTCACAGATGGAATTGCCCTCGAGTAACCCTGTCTCCAGTTGTTAAGCTCTCCGGTGCGAAAAAACGTCCGTAAATAGAGAGAATGCAACCGCTAGATGCATACTCTAGCAGCTATGTAAAAATGTTGGAACGGTGTCCATTTAAACCGTTTTGACAATAGATCTTAATCTATTGAAAGGAATAGTACGCAAAGAAGCTAGTTGGGTTAGCACTTTTGGTAAATTTAACAATCTTGATTGGCCATTAAACGCTGACTACGCCGACTTCACACGTAGTTCAATTCGACGCAAAGGAACTTTAATGCATGTTTCTTTTAAATGCTTGTTCCACATTTCTATGCTCCCCTTTCGTTAGTCAACATGGAACAAAGTATTACACATAGAAACATGTTACTATGCGTCACGCAATCAACAAATAGCATAGTAAAAAAATTTAGTCATTAATACAAACGAAACCAAGATGAATAAAAACGCCAAGGTAATTTAATGGGCACGAAGATAGTACAGAAACATGACTATAGGAAAGTGTTTATCCATGAAATTCCGTCGATTATGTGAAGACGACAAGTGTAATTAGTTGGATTGCTGCCATTTGTAGATACAATACTATAGTAGAGAAATCCACAGCAGAAATTACATCAAAAGCCTCTTCGTACAATCTACTCCAACTAGAAATTTCCATGAAGTTGAAAGGTTTCTGCTATAAAAATAATTTTTCTAATTTATTTTCAAAGAAACATCGGCTTTCTCGATCGATTATGTGCTAAGAGTTACACTGTAGGTGCTAACACTCAAAGCAAGATCACACAGGACTCTGCTGATACGATGTTCCATCGCGGTAATATAAACTCTCTTTATTTAAGGGTACGCGTTCAAATTATGTACTTAAGTCGCTGCAGAAAAGTTTTAATAAGGTGTTTAATTTCAATGCCGAGCAAAGTGGCCTTGAGAAATCTTACAAATGCGCTTCTAATGCTCCCATGCGGCAAAACCAGGACAAAGGCAACTCAAACGAAAAATGACGTTTAGTGAGACCTCCATACGCGCCAGCAAGCATGCCCTGGGATAAGGCATATCCTGAGAGAAGCTTTACTTAGAAAAAGAGATATCATGCAGAGTCGTTGCTGTGGTACGTGCTTAGCCCGCATACCCTCAACGTTTCTAACCGTTGCAGAAGATAAAGCCGACGCCTACGTGCAGGGCCAGCGGTGTCGACGATCATCACCAATAGGCGTTGAAGGAGAAAACAGGTGGTAGAAAAAACAGAAGGCAAAGCATGTCACATGAGGTACGAAACGCAAACAAGATGTGCTTGCAGGAATAAATGTTCGGGGGCTACGCCAAGGCCACGTGCACTGATGCTTCAGTGCGAGGAATTCGTCGCAAAAAAGTCGAATGCATCCCCAGGCATCGTGGTTAGATTAAACGTTAATCAAATGTGGTTTTGTAATCGTACATTGCAGAGTTTCAACTTATACAGGTAGAAATTTTGCTATTCTATGAAATCTCAATGAAGTAAACGGACATTCTACATAAAATAACTAATAATAAGTAATTCATAGTAAAATCTTAACAGTGTCTTATAGTTAAACGTGGTCCAGACTGAAATTGGGTCGCTGCGAGACGCAACTTCGGTCAGTGCTAGATTGGAGAAATGCATAGCGAATGTTGTAATCACGCGGTTCGAAATCGTCTGTTCATTGAAATATTCATATGGTATCATTGTCGTGACAACCGTTCTTGCAACCGAAGGATGTTGTATTGTTCTAATTATTCTGGACGTTCGGCATTAGCGCAATGTAACCTTTCTATCGGAAAATCGAAGCCGGTCCCTCGCATGACAGGCGTAAATAATGACAATTATACTAAGAACGAATGTAATATGCCCTAATAAAACTGATATATCTAAAAAGTAATATTTTTAGGGCTGCCCCGCCGTTGCACATTTACATCTATGGGGTCCGTCTTACGAAGTAATACGAAAAGCGGTACCGTGGACGTTCAATATTGGCTGTTGGTCAGCCCTCAAATTTTATTACTGATATATCTACAGATCGGGGCGGCTGCTGTCTTTTGTTCTTTGATGTGTAACACTTAAATTTTTATCGTGACTGTAATGTATTCTCTAGGTGCATTAGCTAGCCGCCTTTTTTCCAGTGAAGCTGTGGCTTGAACCATTCGTCGCGGAAGGTAAACATACGCATATCGCACACCCTATTGGTGCTCGCCCACAAGAATGACGCCATCCTATGTAGAAGTCTAACCAACTGTCAGCTAAGGAGACCGAGAGCTGACAGCTGTTATCGGAGATGTCGCCCTTCGTCCCACGTCCTCATACAGGAGAATAGATGTGTGCGACGGTTTGTATACACATGGGGATGGAACGGGAGTCACAGCATAGCCAAACCAGCGGAGATTCAACGTATATCTGTTGCTTGCTTGCATGCGCCGTACATAGGGGATCGTGTGGGCATTTGTGTGCTAAAGCTCGGCCAGCTAGTGGAAACGGAAGCCTCCAGTCATCTTTGCAGTCCCGCGCAAACAGCCCCCAGTGGCTTGCCCTACCCTGCGTTTCTCTATTGCCCTAAGTGCAGCCGGGGGTGGTGGCAAAAGAGAGCGTTTCATTGCAAGGGGCCAGTGGAGAACGGGTGAAACTCTCTTACTGTTCCCGGGTGCTGCCGAACTTCTGCGAAGTCATCTAAACTGTAGAAGCCAATTGGAAAGGAAGAATGGCGAAACACGTATTTTACGTCATTAGGGTAATGCGCTTCTGAGAATGAAAGTGCCGATAGGACATAGATATGCTATGAAATTGATGAATGGTTTCAGTATTCCATTAGGTTAGAAGCAAATTGCGTTTAAAGGGAGCAGGGAGAGAAGGTGCACCAGTGTTTGTGCTTAGGCTTATAGAAACCTGCACACTCTATTAACGAGAGTTAAATCGTACCCTTGCTTTCTAGAATTATTCGCACCGTAATTCTACCATTAAGCCTGTGCTAAGTATGTGCAAAATAATGACAACCACCAAGAAAAAAGACGTCTAAGGAAATAACACGAAGAGGCAAAAAGCACAGTGACAGATTCCGACAAGATCTCGCTTATAGCTACTTGACATGAGTGGTCAGAACCTTGATGTGGCGGCTGCTAGATTTAAAAAAAGATTATCATAACGAGGGCCAATGATAGAATCAAATACTTTTATTGATACGTTGCAATGGAGCTAGCCTTCGTAATGCCAGGTTTAATCTACGAATTATCTCTTAACATAGAAAGAAACGATTTGGATTATAATCGATAACACCCGGGAAGTCAACAGAAGTATTTTTTGACTACTGCCGTTTTGTGTGAGCATCTGGGTGACATTCGAGATCTCATAGGTGGAATTCGGAGCCCTAGCGGGAAAGGCTCATGCCAATACTTGTGATTGAGATTCGTCACTTCTCTTTTTCATTTCAAAGCTGGCGACTATTATTTTGTTTTGGGCGGAAGTAATATTGGTGAAAAATTTTGACTAGTGGAATGTTAAGCCAATTTAGATTCAATAAGCTGGTAAGCTTAAAGAATATGGCTGTTAAAATAAATGCATTTGTTGGATTTCTACGCAGGAGATTGAAAAGTGTTTACATCTAACGGTTCAGACCGATGGAGAAAATAATTGCTAAAGTAGTCTGCTAGCCGATCTTTTCTGTCTCTAATTAAGAAAGAAAAACGCCGTTTTGGAACCATTTGCCATGCACACCGACATGAAGCAAAAAAGTTGAAATATTTTTTAGTTTTTTTTCGTTAGGATCCAAAAGTATGCCTCGTTCTTGAAGGAAATGCCGCAAATTGCCGCTACTGTATTAATGTGGGCGTCACTTTAAAAACAATACGAGCAAAATATCTTTTAGACGATACCTCTGAGGTTAAAAAATATTAATATAAAATTGAGACAAAAAAAAACTGAGACAAATCATATTCAACAAGAAAGTTGTAAGTCAGCCTTATAATATAACAGATAAAAATTCCAGCCGAACTTAATTTCGTAGATGTTGGGAAATCAATGAAAACTTTGGGCGACCCTTTTTAGAATTTCGACTCAAAAAAATAATTACGAAAATTCCTTCTACTTGAAATTGCAGATCTATTTTGAGCCCAGACGTGCAATATTTTTCAATATAAGGAAATTACTTTTGGTTCGAATGAAATATGTTTACTTTCGAAATCTTGCAGCATACCAGTTAATAGCTCAGTACCCCATCGTGAATTGGCACTCTTGTCATAGTAGCATTGCTACATTTGTACTGTTTTATAATATGAAAATAAGCTTATTGAACTCGATCTTCCAAGAACCTTATTTAAAGAATTTTCTTAAACCAAATTTGGTAGATGATTACTCACTGCGTATTTTTGGCCAATCTCTAATTGCATTCAGTCCAGTTTAAATATATAGTTACAGTAGTATGACATGGTATTTTCTATCATTGATTTGACGAAACTAGAAAGTAAAATAAAACCTTTACCGTTCAATTTTATATTTAACGCTAAGTGATTCGGGACAATGGCCTTCCGCAAATATAATGGCGCCGTTAGAAGGGTGCGGTGACCTATTCTACGACAAGTAGGCCGCAAGAAGGTGCTACACGTATTAGGTTCCAAGACGTAGGCATCTCTCACGCTTTGGTAAGAGCGCCCAAAGTCTTGCGCCGGAATTCATCATTCAAATGAAGTAATATGCGTACGTTGTCAGAATCCAAATGATTGTAATGATATTCTGCATTTTTTTGGGCAGCAATAATAGTAACAAAGCAGAGTAATATAGACTGTATGCTGCACTTATTAACACATTTTCGATTTTTAATACGAGAATGCTTAGGAGTATAACAGTTGTTACTGAGAGTATTGTTGAAATGTATTTGAAACTCAGGTATAAATAACGCTTCGCTTCGCATGTAGTCTAAAAATATTTTTAGAGCCGACCATCAATCAACATTGAACTTTTTGTATTGCCTCGTAGGACGGACTCCATAAATGCAAATGTGCAACGGCGAGGCTTACAAATATTCTTATGTTTACTATCATTAAGCGTAGTTACTGACGACGCAATGCATCTTGAACATACCTTACCAATAGTTTATTTTTCGTAGTACTCTTTCCATATGGTAAATACCGTTAATTTACAATGACCTGAAATTAAGCCATTCTTCTTTGTGAATGTTTAAAAACGAGTGGCTGATATATCACGGTATGTGATAATAACCAGATATAAGTCACATATGTCAATATATTTTACATATATTATCGCATACTAACGTCTTAAATAATCAATGTTGAGTGGTGCGTTACAATGCCTTTTAGCATCTCATCTGATATAAACTCACGATGGAAACAAGCTTTGTAAAATTCTCAATTCGGTTATTGTTAATGGTGGCGGTGGTGCTGCCGCTGTTGTTAATGCTGTTTTTGTTGTTGAAAGCATTCACATGCAAACGAGCTATTATGTATTTTCGAGCGGTGATTGCGATGGATGGTCAGCCCTAAGCGACCATCCGCAGTATAAGTTAATCACGTGAATACATATTAGAATCGTCACGTGATTACATTAGATCGGTACGAGTGTCTCTACAATTGCAGTCACGAGACATCGGGCACTAGATGAGGTGAAGTAGTTTTCCTTCAGAAACGTTGTAGTTATCCGAAGTTGCTCGTTCTTCCTGTATTGCGCTGAGATGTACGAGAGGACTGAACAGTTCGGATGTCTCCATGCGACCTTCTCCTTCATGCTCAACTCGATTTTCGCCACTTTCAGCAGCAAGGCTATACAGTGGGTTGAACAGAGTTCCATCACGCTGAATTTCGAGATCAGCAATGCGACCCGAGTCCTGTTCATCGTCGTCGTCGCCGACCAGCTGCTTCATGTCAGTCGCACGGTACTTCGCCGATAGGCCAATTGTTTTTAGCCTACGTACGGAATTAAGCAGAGGCGGAAAACGTTGCATCGGTACGTTAGACAACTTCTAAAGCAATAAACGCGTGAATTCGCATAGAACCAAAGAAAGTTGTATCGACATTTCCAAATTGAACAATGACAGACACACCACCCTACTATCGCAATAGCTGAAATGAAGAATTCGATAATGATCATCAGTCCAATGAGACGGTTAAAGAGCATAACCGGGAATCTCATTGATAATGGGTCCGTGTCCCGCAGGACACGTGCCGTATTTTTGCTTAATAGAGTCGGTGAAGGCAATTGAGATAAGTAGCAAACAGCGGTCACTTTTACCACTATCTTAGTATTTGTGGTTACACTTGACGTTGATTGCTTGGATTTAAAGCTGCATCTGATTTATTCTTATGTGAGCTCTCGGCTCGCTCAAGATTGTACTCATCGCGGAGCAACGGGTGTAGTTCAGCGGGTGTAACATCGTTTTGTATAGACATCGCTCGCCCCATTCGTGCAATCTAAAGATGATACACATGCTGCCACGATGAAGACCCCAACTTGTCAAGAGCTGTCAAGAAAAACAGCAAACGTGTGACGCGCGGAGAAGCAAATGCCAAGCGGTAAAACAAGCTCCAAACCGGTAAATCTTTGCGGCAGACTAAAATTAACACAGCCCCAAAATAACATTACATTGTCCACAAATACGAACGGCGGACGGTTGTGTGGCGCAGGCGTGGGGTAGAAACAGAACATAGATACCGTGTGTGCGCTTAGCTAATATATAGGGTTGTGTAACTGCCCCTCGCCCGACACCCTCTGTCTTGTCCCCAAGGGCGATTGGGCATCAACTAGGGAGCGCGATTAACGTTCTTAGCAATACCCGACTGCATTGTTATAGACCCGTTGGCCACTGAAACGCGAAGTGATTATAGAATCATAGGTTTGTAAGGGTCCGTGAACTAATCGATCGAATCATTTGTTATCTAGCAGTTTGTTGTGCATAGATTGCATTCCACGTGCAAGATATCGCGGTGTACTCACAACGAGGGTTTATAGCGGTGTAGAGTGAACATGATAATCGCCACTCCAATAAGGACGAGCGACAGCAGTATTTCGATCACTGTCCAGTGTGATAAACCGGATGAATCTGTTTGGTCGACCACTTCACACCGCGTTCCACTGTAGCCCGGCTCACAAACGCACGTTGCTAACTTGCCATTGCGATGTAGGACGCATCGGCCGTGCTGTGTACATGGAGGCTTGCATAGGTCCAGCTGAAAGAACGCCTGAGCTGTTTCATCGGTCCCTATATCGGTACGCTCGACGCATGTCTGGTTATCGCTATCCAGTCGGTAATGCGGATCGCAACCGCACGCGTAACCACGCAGGTTCCGGAGGCACAAGTGAGTACAGCGGGCTAGGTCGCAGGGATTGGTGTCGAGCGGTTGACGCACACGATGCATGACCGTCATCAGATTGGCGCGAGCGTCGCTTGCAATCATTTTGACTCTGCCGCCGGCAAACCTAAACGTAGTGACGTCCCAGTGAATGAATGGAAGGAATACGAGGGCTACCAAATTTTTTAGATAAATTACTGAGTTCACCCTCGAGTATGTCCTTAGTCCGATAATAGGCACAGGGAAATATGTGTAATGCTCTCGAATATGGTTTGCTCCAAGATATATCTGGATTAAAGCTCGAAGTCACGTGCCTAAACCCGTACACCTAAATTGGATAAAGCAATTTGCTTCGATTCTAACATGCGTACCAATCTGTCATGAAAATTCTATCCATTTCCGACCAGATGATAGAATCGGGGAACAGTGCAAACGAGTGAACATGATGGCCACGCAGCAGCACCATTCGGTTGTTGCCCTGAAAATCAAACTTCTCAACAACCTGAAGGCGAGTATCGACTAGGTACAAGCCACGATGGATAAAATCAACCTGAAGATGGCTGGGGTTGAATGTCATGTTCGCGATGATCACAGTTTGTCCACTGCCGTCCATTTCGGCGCGTACAACAATTCCACTCGAGGCCTTCGTCGAATCGCTATCCCAGTACGAGTAGAACATCAACCTGTCGAAACAATCAAGCACATACTGGCGAAAACATTTGATGCGCCTCGAGCGTTTCGGCGCTCGCTGATGATAACTCAGACTCTCACAGAACAGAAGGCTTAGTATTGACCCGAAAGGCCTTTGGTAAGCATATTCAAATTAGTTGTATGAGTAAAAGAAAATCGGGACCATTTCTTCAACGTTCGTCCCATCAAGGTTTGCAGTAATACCCAGTGGCAAGAGGTTGTCGTTGCGTAGAATGCATTTTTCCGATTTGTGGAAACGATGCTTACCCGTCGTTAGCAGCAAGTGCAAGCGAGCGTATTCTCTTCCAGCCGGCATACCCCTCCATGTAGGTGCAGTGGGTAAAATTCAATAAGCAAGCAACGATGTTTTCGTGCTCCTCTACCATATACATGTTACCGGTTGTCCAGTCCAGCGCCAGGTGTCTCGCCCTTAGGAAACCGGTGTGCACCCTCACAGCGTGCGGATCAAAGACATTATCTCCAATGGGAATTTTCCAAATTGTGGTTTCCTCGGACCAGTACACGGTTTTCGTGGACGCGTCAAAGGTCAGTCCATTCACGACGCTCTCTTGCGCCGCCGTCAAGACATGAAGCGAATTGTGCCGCTTCGATAATGCTCGAATCTCGTTATGAGCGACGAATACGAGTATGGGATTCGGCTCGATAGTGGCACACGTGCGATTGTCGTTCGTCTTGTGGTAGCCGGGGCCGCAGGTGCAGATGAAACCTCCCTTTGTGTTTTCGCAGTAGTGCGAACAGTGGGCGGCCTCCGCGCACTCGTTGATGTCATCACACGAGCGGTGGTCGCTGGCGAGTCGATAGCCCTGATGGCACGAGCAGCGGTAACCATCGGGCGTCCGATGACATCGATGTTGACACGGAGAACTATGGCACTCATGCCGAGGGCAATGACGGCCCTCGTCACTGCCGTCGTCACAGTCATCGACGCCATTGCACACCTGGGTGATCTTCACGCACTGCCGATTCGCGCACCTGAACTCGTCGGACATACAGTGCCTGACAGACGCCTGCCGCTCGACATGGCAGAGTTCAGGCGACTCGTCCGAGTTATCCCCGCAGTCGTTCTCGCCGTCACAGCGCTGGCCGGGTGGAATGCATTTGTTATTCTGACAGAGGAAGAGGCCGAGGGGTTCGCAGGAGTCGGGCGTTGTCTGCGTGCAGTTGAGTTCGTCGCGATTGTCAGCGCAGTCGTTCACACCGTCGCATATCTTCAGCAAACGAGAAGAAAAAGTTAATGATAATCATCATTATAAATAATAGTCACATGTATACCTGCTAGCATGAACAGGACACCCGTCCGAACAAAGTCAATCCCAAAACAACAGGGCAAACACAGTATCAATGAAGCGTGTATAGATCTCAATAAAAAAAATGCTACTGTTTAATTAACCTCGTGAGGTCAAACGATCTAAGCGGTTAACGCTGCTGACTGAATGGCCGCCAAAGACAACGCAACAAATTTGTGATATCTGTCAACTCGATACGCTAACGCAGTCGATTAACGGCTGGAGACTTATCTCATTCTTCATGATACAGTTCCCATCGAACTAGATGGCGTCCCGCAACTTACATCATTTCCCATGATGCAGTTCCCATCGCACCAGATGGCGCCCTTCGATTCAGCGCAGAATTTCGGTATCAGCGTCTGCCCAGCCGACAGTTCAGACGGAGTACAATCGGCCTCGTCACTGCCGTCGCTGCAGTTTTCTACACCGTCGCACAGCAGCTCGACTGCGACGCAAGCGTCCTTGCATTTCTGCGTTCTCGGTGGACAAACGAGCGAACAGTTCTTTTCGTCATCACCGTGCCAGCAATTCTCCCAACCATCGCAGATCGCCTCGGGCGGCAGACAGCGATTGTCGCCCTTGCATACGAAGTACCCCTGTTTACAGGGGCAGCCAAACTCGTCATCGGAGAACTCACAATGCTCCAACCCGTCGCACACGTGTGTCTTCGGTATGCACTTGCCAGTCGTCAGACACTGGTACTCCTCGTCATTGCACTTTTTCGCCGGCGTTTCGGTGCAGTTAGCTTCGTCTGATCGATCCGGACAGTCGAAGTCGCCATCGCAGACGGCTTTTTGCTCTATGCACCCTATCGATTCGCGGCACTTGAACCGGTCGCTCGCGCATATGTTGCATGCGGTCGGCGTCTCGTCGGAACGATCGTCGCATTGGCCGATGCTGTCGCAGACTTGCCCCTGCTCTATGCACTGGTAGCCGTTCGAGCAGGCGAACTCGTTCGGTTGGCAGGTCACGCTACCGACAGGTACGCACGTTCGTGCGTCGTCCCCTGTAATAACAATGAATCACCCGGTGACAGCCCGCGTTAGAACGTCTCCTGTGTAGCACAGCACAATATTAAAGCCATTAAAACAACGAAAATGCCTATTAACAAGGGACAGAGAGAGAGAGAGGACTTTCTAGCTGAGCGAAACCTATATCATGGCGGTTGGCGACCCTACAGATATTATGCCAATGTCGATCTCGGTGGCTCTGGGGTGCATTCGTATGCCCCTTGCGACTGCAGGAGACACGTAAATGCGCGGGTTCGGTCCCCGCCGGTGCACGTTTAAATTTATATGGGGTCCGTCTTACGAAGTAACGGAAAAACTGCTACCGTGGACGTTAAATGTTGGCTGATGGTCAGCTTTAAAAAATATTTTATAGATATTATAGCAACGCTTATCACTGTAAACATCCTTTCCATATCTCACGAATAGTCAACACGGCGGTCTTTGAGCTATCGACCAAATAGGAATCGCGCACTCTTTACCGAACATAGAGCCATGTCCTGATCATTTCTACTTGGTCCAATAAACGAAAGCATCGCACAAAAATTCAAATGGATCAACAGAGGGTACTCATCGAAACAGTTTTGTGCGAGGCCTTTTCCTTCTCGAATCCACCTGCGCAGAAAATGCGTCCAGTGTTACCGAATTCCGTGTCACTGTGCCGCGTTCTGCTCAGCGCGTTTGTCACGTGAAACATTCGCGTGACGGACGCTATCTACACTCGTTATCTACACAAACTGTAGCTGCTGGTGCGGGTACGATACCGATTTGGGTGCCCAGGGGGCAAATGCAACTGTGATACTCCATGACCGAGTCGAGACAGGTATGCGAACAGCCGCCGTTGTGCTGGGAACAAACACTGCTGCCACTCGCTAACGAAGACGCATCGCTTGCAAACGCTATCGCTGTTGTGTACGCGGCCCATTCCTCACGAACAATCTGTCTCGAAGGGACAAACAACAGAACGAACAATTCGTATCGATGGTCGATCACGACGGCTCGACGGATTATCGCTATAGCACCAAACGTTTTTCGCGTCCGATGAAACGGCCATTCGTCGGCGACTGAACGCGGGAGCTGTACGTCAGCAAATTTAGCGCGAATGAGTTTGCGGGAAAGGGATTTGCTGACAAATATATAATCGAATAAGAATGAAGAAAATCGAATAAGATGACGAACGATTATATAATCGTTCGTCGAAGCTTTAGATAAGTCTACGTCAGTCAAATTCTGGCAAGTTGTGTTGCCGGACAGGTTGGTTTGACTGGTCGATCGTAACGAACCAACGGGAAACACAAGTACAGCGCAAACGTTCTCGAGACGTTGTTGTGTTTACATAAATGAACATCTGTGTATACGACATGTTACACACGGCGCTAAGTCAAGCGCTAGGTCTCGAAACTTTAAAAAAAAAGGCTGCAGATCTCGTCTATTAGATATACCAAATGCACGTCGAATGCAAGCCAGAGAAAAACCAGCGAGTATCTTGCAATGATACAGAAAATAGAGATTGAGTAAACGCTAAAAAATATTCGAGTGCGCTCGCCAAGCGCCTTTTAGTGTTTCGATAGTTATCGCTATTGAATCGATGCTATTTTAATATCAGCACGAGTGCAGCTTAGCTCTGTCGTGTGGCCTGTGTACGCTACAGCACTTTGGTGACGTACGCTGTAGTTTTGGCAATGGATGACTAACGCACATGGTCAAAGTTCGAAGCCGGCTCCGACGAAGAAACCTGAGCACTGAAAAATCCTCGCTGATTTATTCCAGTCCAAACTAATCGGTCGTTCCAATAGTAGAGATGCCGGATGTAGGAAACGTTTTGAACTTTCACGAGCGTCTTTCCGTTGATGGGGTCCAGCGATGATATCTGGCGATCTTGAGCGTCGTATATGAAGACGGTGCCGTCGTCGTGGTCGATGGCTATGCGGTTTGGCCTAGGTAGGACCTGTTTCAATGTGCGATCAATTGCTCCGCTCGGCCGATAGACGTCAATAAAGCGGTCGTTTGTGGTATGATTCACGGTAATCACATACACTCTCCTAGAGGAGGCAGAATTATGAGCTACTTAGGTTTACCACTGTCTGAAGGGCGAGTGTACCTACCTATCTATGTGCGTGTCAAATGACGGAACAAAAGCAGGGCATGATATAGCTTTAGGGCGAAATGTAGTTATAAATTTACGAAGACCGTGGTAAATGGTTTGTTAAAGCAGAGACGTGTGTTTCTCGAACAATAATTTTGGTTTACACTGGAAGGCGACAAATATGATGATTTTAGCGTAAAGAGGATCTATTCAGCACGCTTCAATCTGCTGTCGCTATGAGGTTGGTACAACTGAAACACCTGCACTCAGCAAAAATATGTGAATCTTATCTACAGCTCAGCACCTTTGCGCGGCGAATTCTTTCATACGAATTCGCCGTGGTACACGAAGGTGTACCGCGCTGCTGCGATATATATATATATATATTGCTGTAGCGTTGAAAAAGTTGCTAGTCTACTCACCCTCGTCGGAAGTCAACAGCAAAATCTAGCGGTGTGTCCATATTGTGCCTTGCTAATCTGATACGGGATTCTTCCTGTCGTTGAGGATTATAGATACCAATAACATTCTGCGACAAGTCTAGCCAATATAGCACGCGATGGATGGGATCAAAGTGCAGTGCACTGACGAAGTCGATGCTGACGTTCACCGGCTCCAGACGGAACGAGTTCTTCAAGCTCGTTCGAACGATGCGAGGTTTACCACTGTCCTCAACAGCGTAAAGTACATCTTCGCTGTCGTCAACGGCCATGGCGGCCACTTGGGGAATCCGCGTCTGGGTGGAAATTGCGTTCGGATCCTTCTCAATGCCAGTATCAACCGGCACTCTGAAGAGATTCTCGTTGGCCGCAATAAGTATTGACGACGAGTTTACTTCGCACTGAGTGCTCCCTTTTAGTCGATAGTACCGTGGACACAGGCAGCTGAAGTCGCCGTCCTCTGGACCGGAGATTACGCACAAGTGCGAGCATGAGTGCATCCAGCACGGATTCCTTCGTTGAGGCTGCATTAACGTGTGGTACGCCTTCACCGTAAAGGCCAGTTTACCGGTGCTGCTCTCGGCGAGCTGCGTCACATTCGATCCAGTCAGCTTATCGCAAGACGATATTCTGCTACCCTGATGTCGAAGGTCCGACCAATAAAATGTATCGCCAAACACAGTAAGGCCGGACGGTTGGCTTTCCGTCGGCAGCTTAATTAGCTCGCCACGTGTTCGGTGTGTTAGATGTACAAACTCCACCCGCAGGTCAGAGAATTCCAGCCAGTACAGACGATCGGCGAAGATGTCAAGAGTGAGACCATAAGGGTTGGACACCTCGTCCTTGATGAGAACTTCCTTCGACTTTCCATCCATCGAACCCTGATAAATGCCTCGCTGGGGCTCGCCAGAGTCATCCCAGAACACTCGACCGCCTATTGGATCGAGGACGATGCTATGGGTAGCACCGAGATCGCTGAAGATCTCAGCGCACATGTTGTCGGCTGGCTTACAGACGACGATAGCCGAGTGTGCAGCGTCGAGCATATAGAGATTATTTGTGATCCAGTCAACGGCCAGGTCGACGATGTTCTCGTACTTATCGTGTTTGAATAGAGACACGGGCCGGACCCAGCGTCTAGACGAAAGCAGGCGAGTTTTTTTCGTCGTGTGATCAGCTGTAGCGACGTACAATGTCCCATCGTTTATGTTCATGTCGAAGGCTAAAACTGAAGACGCCGAGTTGGGGTCGCTAAACATTGCGAAGTACTGTTCATGAATTTGGTCCAACTCACGCACTTGGTGATCGAATGAGAAAAGGATAACTGGTTTGCCGGCGTCTTTTTGCAGGACACAGCGCTTATTGTTCTTTAGTTCAAATCCGGGTGCACAAGTACACGTCTTCGTTAGTGCTGTGAATGCATCAATATAAAATACGCATGCAAATGTGAATGTATGGATTGGTAACGGCACTCACCATTAAGTAATATTATATATATGAAAGAAGAGATTCAAAAGCAACTGTCACGATGCGATAAAACCTAGGAAAGCATTATTAGGAAAATATTTTGCTTAGATTAAGAAAATCTAATTAGCAGTAGGACATAGATCAGAAGCCATTGATGGAACAAATACATTTTCAGAGCATCTCTAAAAAATATTTAATTTAGTGTAGAAAAGAATGTTGTTTAATTTTGAAGAGCCTTTTCACGGTTCTCGTAACATATTACATCCATGTGTCTGTTTGTGAAATCCGCAAATTTCCAAAAGACCTAGGAAAAACATGAGATAAATACTGCGCTGGGCAAACATTTGGCACAAAAAACGGCATGTTACAGTTACACGCCATGTAAGCGTACAAATTTAATTTAGATACAAAAAGCAAGCGAACCTAGGTCATCGACGCACGTCTGGGAACATCCAAACGCCATGCAGGTATCTACCATACGGCATTGATATTCGTCTACGAGGGCATAACCTGGTGCACACGAACACATCGACTTGTTGCGATGGTAGCTACATTTGAACGTGCAGTTTTTTGCACATGCGAACTTTTCGCAGAGTTTTATGGCTTCGTCGTCGTTTTCAGGACAGTCTCTTCTGCCATTACATACCTATATATAGTAGAAGCAGATATTTAGAAAAGACCAGGACAAGATCGCGGTAAAATTTGTGTCAGTTTGCACAGCAGAGTGGCACGGGGTGCGTTAACAAAAAAAATCGTTTTTTAAAGTTTATCGTAGCACTTTCTAGAGTTTTACCTATGTCAAGGCATTTTGATAGTTCAAAAATAAGAGAAGTAAATTTAGTCTATAGACAGCGATGTAAAACATAGAAAAAGCGCAGCGGTTATTAAGCTAAGCCGTTATATTCCTTAGTAAAGGTCTTTAATGGTCCGGTATACGCTACATTCGCGGCTAAGTCCGAAGTGAAATCAATCCGATGAACAGAAAATTATCATGACAGCCAGCCACCGATAATATGCGTTTCGTAAAATTGCTAGTAAACAGCCGAAGCTCGTTCCCTATCTGTGTCCCACGCACCTGCTCGTCTGCGATACACGGTCCCCCGTTAGCACACTGAAACCCAGAACAAGCTTCATTCAAGAGGTCCTCAACAAAGCCTCGATTATTTTTGCACTGCACCTCGTCACTAGAATCTTTGCAGTCGGGTATCCCGTTGCATACGGATTGCGTTCCAATGCATTGCGAACTATCGTGGCAGCGGAAACCAAGACACCTGTTACCGACAACTGAAACGAAATGTGGACAAGGCTCAATGTTTAGCGGGTATGAGTCGCGTAATACTAGCGAATAACAGGGCAATCTTATAACGAGCATTTTTGTTCAGTTGGAATTCATAAGCGTCATATTAAAATAACGCTGTCGTAACCATTCATCAGGACTATCGACTGGGTGAGACTCGAGTTTCCATGTTTCAATATTATAGAATAAAACCTTCGTTCGAAAGGTTACAAGAACAGAAACACAACTACAAAGCTTTAATCAGCATTCGCCTAGAACTCTAACTAGTACAGCTTCGTTATGAATTCTCTGTTTGGGTTACGATAGCCACAAAGCCCAAACTGCGGCCCTGGTTGATGCGTCGTATAATAATCAAACTCATTAGCAGCCCAACATATCCATTCCAGTACTGCTGTGTAATTAAAGTTAATTGGGCAATCCTCAAGTTTCCGCATAAAATGTTAAATCTGGTTAGGTTGAAATTCTTACTTTTGCTACAGTTCCGCTCATCACTGCCATCCAGACAATCGTTACGCCCGTCACAGCGAAAGTCCTGCGGAATACACAAGCCATCTGTCTCGCATCGAAACTGTTCAGGATTACACGTCGTTCGGTTGTTCGCGACTAACAAAAGCAACGAATTATATATATATATATATATATATATATATATATATAGTAGCCATTTTTTACGCACTGTAAAACGGTACAGCAAAACAAGACTTACGTTGACCTATACTACGTGTCACACCTCACTCGTGACACGTGGTACAACGTATGTCTTACTTTCAATAACATTGCCAACACAATTGCTATTACAAACACGTCGGGCCTTCGTAGGTATCTTCTCAAAGACAATGTGTGACATTGAAGCTCCCAATCAGAAACGGCATTATATGGTGGAGAAAGATAATGGTAATACATAACGTCTCTAAGAACATCGATAGAGGCATGCTGGTTTTGCGACACGCACACAAACGACAGAGCACGCATTCGACAGTCGAAACGATAGTCGAAACGAGGGTATGCCGGCAGAGATAACGACAAACGAGTAACGCGAACAGCGCGCACACAGCGTATCTAAGAGTATCTAAAAACATCGAAGAGTTTATCGAACGCCACCTACGTGGGCAGTTGCTTTCGTCTTCGTGTGTCTCGCAATCCAGGTCACCGTCGCACAGAAAAATCGTTGGTATACACCATTTATTGCGACATTCGAACATGTCATTCGCACATCCCGTCGCTGTAACAGAACGAGGTTAATTTTTCTGTGAGGTGAGGCGTTCGTGTACGCAGCAGCTGACGCCGACGTTGCAATGGAGTGCAATAGATGGCGTTGATTTGCACACCGAAATATTGTGTAAAATATCATAAACAAAAGCCGCGTAATTGCGAGGCAAAGAGAAAAAGACGGCAGCGTCAGACGAAAGCAAACGTTTAAGGTTTCGTTGTCCGTGACACTGCAAAAGGGCCCTTCCCGCATCGCGAACTGTATACGAAGTACCGATTTCGTGGTCTCACAAACGGGTGTTATTTTACTAAAATTGCATTGGATAATACTCTGCACAGATAAAGTTTTCACAGGTTTCACAAAGCTTTCACAAGTCCGCTTGTTTTTTTGTCAGTGTTCAAAAACACAGAATCCACTTTAACAAGTGAAGTGACGGTTTTGGGAACAACTAGGGCGGGGACAGGCTCAAGGAAAACGTCGCTTTCGTACTACTCACCCGCATAGACGGTCAGGATGATCCGAAGACTGATTAGAAGGTACAAAAGCCGCATTGTGCCTCTCTGCAGAGAGGCACGAGGTGACCTCGAAATTGATCGCTTGCCACCGATTGCGAGAACAACGGTGCTTTTTACAGACGGCTGAACGGCCGTAAATGGGGAAAACAATGCTTTACATGCGTCTGGTATGCATTACAAGGGAATGCAAAAAAAGCTGTGTGCCGTTTTAACACAACACTTAGTAGGAGAGGGCTACGGTGTCGTACACGGTGGCGAGATGATTCCACATTTCCGCATCGTGTACTCTACCAAACAAGTGAACAAGGAATACAATGGGACTCTCGTCGAATGCGAGCTCATACGTGCGTGCCCGCCGTGCACCGGGCCGGGCCGTGCCGGGTTTACCTAAGTGCAGTAGCTTATGGAGGGAGGGAGGGGTGTAGGGATGTCATGATGCAACGGTGAACCCGAATTATTGAAAGTGCGTCACTGGTGCTTTGAGTTGGCTACGCCTTTTGCTGAGGTCGGGTTGAGTTCGGCACGGAGCGATTGAGTAATTCTCTGGCTGGAATGCTTTTCATTCGAGTGGCTTAATTATTTAAGGAACGAATGCAACTTCGCCGCTGGGTTCACATCATCAAAAACAAAAATCAAAAAACTTGACAGCCTGTCGCCATTCGTGCTTGAACAAACCCACTTCAACTGGCCGGGTCGGGAATAATAGTCTATACCATTTGTAGGTGCGAGCAGTCTTTTTTAACGCTTTCACCTCAGTCATTCTTCTCGGGCGACCTTTCGTCGAGTAGAAATGTATTGACTGATTGTTTGTACAGCCGTTTCTAAATACGCGACCAACAAGTTTAGGCCGATAAATGTCGTTTGTGGCTATGCAGCGTGAACAAATAATTGTCACGATTCGTTCGTTGCTCGGCACTATACGACGACTGACCAGGTATCATCGATGATTTACAGCCGCATTAATTAAATCCAAGCCCAGTGGCTTGGTACATTCGCATGCGCTTTTCGACATCATAGGGATGCGCCGGTTCGATCCTCATTTTCGCACACTTACGTTTTTAGAAATCGTTTTGTGAAGCCGTGTGAATTACGATGTTGCATATAAATAAATAATCTTTTCAATTCTTGTTACGGTAATATGAACCGAATTTGTCTTTTTTGTCGTGCCGAAAACACTAAATAATCACAAATCAGCTCGAGTTCTGCCAATATTTGACAAGATTGTGTATTTTTAACTCACTGGATAAACACATTGTCTAGCTAGAATCAATAAAGCATAATGAGCGGAGTAAAATAAAGCGATGCACCAGCTAGTGATACAAACGAAACATGTGAACCTTTCGCCATGGTGTAATGTACTATCAGAAATCAGTCCTATGTAGTACCAGTCCCTGACAGTCCCAGAAACAGTCCTATATAATCTAGTCATCAGCAACGCATTTTTATTTCTGCACCTTGTGTGTTTATTCATTTCGAGACAAAAAAAGTATCTTTACTGCCTTTGTCTCCACTTAATAATGTGTGAATAGCCTCTTAATGTTGATATTTTGTAGAGACGAGTATTATCTAGTAATATAATGCCACCAGACTATGAGGAAATCGGGCCGGCCCCAGTCTTCCACTAGCCACGACTGTGCGATTGTTTAGCTTCCTAACTTAATGATTTGTCCAACGTCCAATATATGGTTAGACCTGATTGAGGCCTTGCTCCTTCGCTGTCAGCAAATCGTTAAGCAGCTTCGACAGACGTTCTTCGCCAGCCCGTATCATTTCGTTGAAACGCTGGAGCTCCATGCAAAGGTTTCCCGCATATTCATCAACGACAGTGGCTCTGCAAAAATCCAGTCCATGTTGGTTGATATGAGAGAGACACAGGCCATACAGAATCGATGCTATTTTGCCAAGTCCATGACAAGTATTCGAAGCAAAATTGAAGTCGATTGCTTAGTTGTCAACGATTAAAAGTAAGAACCGCTGAATTACTGGACAAACTAACGTCGGTAGCACCGAAACAAAAACTATGATTGATTACCCGTTGTTACCTCAGGCGCGTACCACTTACCGCTCTGCAAGCTTTTTTTGTGCTGCCTTAAGAGTGCCAATTCTTTGCTTGACCTCCGTTTGGTAATCGCGAGCCAACTTCTCAAGCACCTCAACCTTAGAACGGAACTCATGTTCACTGGCCTCTAGATTGACGACAGTTTCTTCTAAATCGTCCAATTGAATCGCTATTTGTGATTCGCTGGAAACATATGGGCCTATTGATTAACATCGGACATGTACTATCTTACAGTTATTATATAAAAAGCGAAAAAATTCTTTCGCTATGTACAGCTGCGGACTATCGCAAGCAACCCATTGATCTAAAAGACCAGCCGGTGAAATACTCGAAAAAAACAGGAGATTTGCATCGTTGGATTGGCGCACATGAAATATCTCAATATAATAATGTAGGTTGACATTATATTATTGTATTGATATGATTAAAAAGTAATTAGGGTAGTAATAAATTATTATAACGGTGCAGTAATCCTCACAATGATTTATTCTGCAAAAGATGTGCCCAACTATCGTTCTAACTTTGAATATAGGTATTTCTAGCAAATTTTATTCCATTACTTTCTAGATCTGTCCCACTGTAAACCAAGCGGGAGATCAACGGCTAAACCGGTCTATTGCGTACCGACAAATGCAGTTCCCGAACCCGTTTCAAGACAGACGTATCCACGCGATTCAGTTACTCTAGGTCCGTTATTCCCAAATATTGATCATCTTAGGGTACTTCAATGCCGATATGGCCATTGCCACGATTTTAACATAAAACAGACGGTCCGAAAGGACGGGCTCTTTGCGTTTTTTAAGGCTGCCGACAGCGTTTTCCAACACCTGTCTACCTAAGCCGAAAAGCTGTGTGAAATGAGCAGTGCCTAAGTAGCTAGACTCGCTTACGTCGATGGGGTGAGACCAATAAAAAAGTCTATGGTAAGCAGCCACGCTACCTCCTCAGCAAAATTTAATCCCTACATAAAGTTTTTCGTTAGACCGAGCTCTGCACGCAATTTGTTATTGCTTGGCCAGAACTTAATGTTTAGCCAGTACAAACTGTTCCTACTCAAATATAGCCATTCTCAGTGTTTTTTTCGCATCCTCATCCAAGAGCTTTACCTCGGAGCTTTTAACGAGAGTTGAAAGCAAGTGCACCCAGTATTTCACCAAGTCATCCTCATGTAAAGTTTTTGCAACCAAATACCTGGTGGATTATAACGCAAACTAATAATATGAGTTATTCTTCGAGCATGAAAGCAAACCAAGTGTTCTGTTATACACATGTATGACACCCGAGACGTCCACGTGTAGAATGCCTTGGCTGAATGTGTATATGAACCAAGCGAGAATTCAATTTCGAAGTGGAAGAAGAACGGATCAACATTACGAGGAAGTACTGGTCTGTATAGTTGCTTCAGTAAGCAACAGCCCCTTTACGAAAGGCCGCATTGAATTCATTTATTCGACCTAGTCCGTTCTGATTTAAGATGACCTGCCATTCTATTTATTATACTGAAACGGTAAAAATGAGACGGACCGTTCAATCGCTTTTGCGATAAGCATCCACACAAAATGCTGAGCGCTTTTCAAAACGGGTTGTGATCGAATACCTTTAATTGCTTGTACGTAACATTGTAATAGAAGACAAAATGTTAGTTATGTGTCGTGCTAGTGTATATAGTTGAGATTCATTTCGGCCGATGTTCATTAAACCTTCAGTCCTATCACCTTAAGTTATCACTGTCACATCAAATTTGATGTTAAAATACGTCATGCGTCGTACAGCCGGTGTATAGACTTGTAAATTATTGCTAAGAACTTCACTCAATAATGAAGCTTAACGTAATATCGTGGAGAGAAAGCAACACATAACGAAAATCAGGATGCCAAACGTCATACAACACTAAACACGCCCTAAACCACTGTGTCTGACATCACTCATTGAAGCTTGTTTCCTTATACGCATGCAGACCGTAACCGTAATCTCCTACCCGAAGTCGTCCTCTCCCGAGAAGGAGGCAGGGATCGTATCTTCAAGCGACACTAATAACACGCTCGGATTGTCTGTAGAAGCAGTAGCATTGTTGTCTGACATCTTTGGTAACGCACATTAGCCACGCAAAGATTTCGTTACCCAAGCTATACTTATCGATGGAAGTGGTGGATTTCTCGAGTAGATGGCGCTGCGGAAGTCCATTGAACGGAAAATGTTTAAAAATTGTATTACTCCGTTGTACAGCAATGACTTTTGTAAAGGTGCATCAACATTGCCATAGGACTTGTTGTGCTGCTTTTAGCATGGAAATGTGACCCCGGTGGCTGTTTCGAGTGGCCTGCTAGTAACTGACACCAAAAGAAAATTACCGCATTTGAAGGCTATGCTAATTAGGAAAACCTGTTGAAAACAGCAGACTGAGAAATGAAGACCTTTTCATGTCTACATCGATGTAAAGAAATGTCGATTCACTTCGAAAAGCTATTGCAATTGGCAAAATAGATGGTACACCTTGACGACTTCCTTATTCAAAGAAGTATGATATAAATCTTAAACCGACTCTCCCAAATGCTATCGCATGTTTATCACGGACTAAAATACAGTGTTGCTGGGGTTGTTGCTGTGGGCTTCGCTTGTGATCGATCACGACTAAGAGCAGTTTATGCTGAGTGCTATTTAACTTCTTGGCTAAACTGAGCTAAGCTCGTCAGAGAGACCAGCGAGGTGGCATAGACACATTCCGCTGTATGGTATCTTCCACAGAGAACAGCGCATCACGCACGATCGATTAGATCTCTTCCACGTGTCATTCTCGTTCATCGCTTCGGTATTTACGAAACCCGGATCGATATCTGTAATATTTCGTCCCCAGGGCAAGCGCACTCCGTCTTAGGAGGAAATCGCGAAGAGGTTAAGGAGACTCCTGAGCTCTTCAATGAAAAATGGAGTGTCAATAAAGTGATACACAAATCTTCTCTGACTCGCATGGTGTAGAACGCGAACACGATTGAGGTAGGATGCCTTCAGGCGATTTGGTGCTCAAAGCTTACAAGATTTCATCTTCCAATGATCTTCACTCCATGTGCGGTCCTCTGTGCGACTTTTAAATCAAACAGATGCAGGGTCGTTGAGATGGATCATCGCCACCGCATACAGCGCCTTTCGCCATTGTTCCGTGACGTGAGCCAGGAAGCAGTTGCACCTAGTGGGTGACAACCGAACTTAAAGCTGTCCTCGGCAGATACACATTCACACGTTTGAGCTTCATATCCAACGTCTTTGCCCCATTGACAGTCCCGGGTTCAAGCGACGCCACATGCACCTTGGTGAAGGCCTATATTTTCT
>MNPL01008994.1:29744-44636 GCA_002081605.1 Tropilaelaps mercedesae | reverse complement strand
ATATATATATATATATATATATATATATATATATAACACCGTTTCTCTAACTTGAGTACGTTTTAAGAACGCACATTTAATAGGCGTGTCTATTGAGGTGTCCTTATCTTGCCACGGGATTCGGGGGTTGTCTATTTTGACCTCAAGAAGATGCTAAATGGTTGTACGCTATCGCTTTCCTGTGGCTCATGGTTGCTGAAGCGACCGGCATCAAACCCTAGCAAATACTGTCGAATCATTACGAACAGTCTCCTTGTCTCTCTATCGACGCATGCAATTCTTTCGCCATACACACAGGTTTCCGCACACAAGATACACTTTGTAGTTTTGTCTCTCTGGCCTTATGCAGAAATTTCAACATAATGTCAATTAGCGATATGGCAGATCCTGCTAATGACGTTCATCTATTCCTCACCCGACGCAAGCCCAATTTTTTCTATATTATTTTTCTTGTACAGAAATATAGTAATTGTATCCATCTCCTAACGCCACCTGGAATATTTCTATCCAAATCTTTACCGTCATTATACTCATTTTTGCATCTACGATCGGTTTCCGTCATCACACATATCTATGAAGGAATATAGGCTGTGCATTTGTCACATCTCATCATACACTTCTCTGTATAGGTATCACTAAATATCCATATTTGTCTGTATATATTTATATCTATAGAGTTTCTTCTCTATAACCAGAAAACCACCTTGCCGTCCGCCAAGCTATCATCAACTGGCGAACACGTATGTATTGGGTGCGACCGCCAACCACGCTGTTTTGGACAATCCTGATAGCGTGACAGCGCTTCGTTCCTTAGACATTCATCTCTCGGCCGATTCATGCAAATCGATGGTTTAAATAAGCATAGTCCATGTAAGAGCTCTACTTACTCGTCACTTAAATCATTTTCCCGTTCCCCTTCCCAAAATGATGCTCTATGTGGTAATCGGTGCCTGTATTAGAGCCACTGAATTGGAAAACGCCTTTCATAACGGTCCTTCATCTTAAAATGTATCCTCTCCTATTCACATTGCCTGGCTCTTTACGGCCTCTTCACCTGAATTTTTTGTTTCAAACCATATTTCGCTCGTCGTAGCCTCCGAATGTAAGCATCGCCAGTAACCTTTTTCTGTCTGGCAGTCTTGCATTCGACCAGCGAAAAACTTTTTTCGTCTCGTTTGCATTTCACCGATATTTTAAGGGCTCCTCCCTCTATTTTACTTACAGAACAAATCAACGGTGGACAGGAAAGTGTGGCTCGTTCTGCGTCATTGACTGTTCATCTGCTCGTTCTGTACACTTTCCATCGCAGGCCTTTCCACGGGAACTTCGTCGTGGTCATGATCATCGTATGAACCCTTAAGATTCAAATGCTTCATCCACTAGGTACATGCTATTCGTTAATTTTCTTCTTGTTTCGCGAGCTTCGCCTGCGTGCGTGTTTATGGGTGTATATTTACATGCCTGTGCGCCGTCTGCACAACAACGCATTCGCAGAACCACAGGCAAGGCGATGTCAATCGGTCGCCAATTGTGCCATCATCAATCGAGACAAACGCCATCATGATGTACTCCAGTTTCACCGCGCGGACTCAAATATCACTCAGAGCCCGAACTAGGATCGTGCTCGTCCACCATGCACCTTTCTCCCTTGGCGGGCGCTTCGGTTGTTAAAGGTGTCTCGACCGCGGCAACAGCTGACCCGGCCGATCCGACCAGACTCGTGGTACCGTGATATGAAAACTGTTGGAAGTACGGCTGCTCCACCTCTTCGGAGATCGAGTTAAGTCCAAATGTGGGACCTTCCGTCCCATGATAGTCCGGCGGGGTGAGTTCGACGCTCTCTCCCGTAAACTCCTGGTCGAAGTATCGAGTGTCGGTATCGGAGGTCACCTAAATAGAACGGCAAATATGCAAAACGGAAGAACCACGTCTGTTTATCGATGTGTACTGCGCTATATTCATAACGATAGTCATATAGACGGAAGCGGAGTATGACTAAAAGGCTCAACGCTCAATTTCTCCGCAGTGGTTCTCTAAACCTCTAACTTTGATACATTTATTAAGAGAAACTTTCTGCCGATATCTGCATATGTTGCGGAGGAGCCCAAACATCGGAGTATTCAATCGGCACGACGACCTTCGCCTCTGTCGAACTCAACTTGGGAAAAGAACAGACTTGGTATCGACGTGCTCACCTGTGGTATAAACGGGGGCGTTAGCTGTCGAGTGAGTAACTGGTCCCAATGTATTCGACAGAAGAAGGCGTGTTCTTTGATATCCTGAGCGTCGCGCTCCGATCCGCCGAGTCGTTTCGACGGCTCCTTTGTCAACAGGCCGGTAAGAAGATTACAAGCGTCAGGTCCAAGGCCCGGTGGAAACCGAACTTCGTCGGCCAGAATCAACTCGAAGAGGACGTCGTGGTCACGGTTGTAAAATGGCAAGCGACCACACACCATCTCGTACATAACAACGCCAAGACCCCACCAGTCGACTGCCCGACCGTAGTCGGTGTCGTCCAGTACCTCTGGCGCAAGGTACTCAGGAGTACCGCAGAACGTCCGCGTCGTACGCCCTAACAACAAATGACATATGAATCACTTTAATAAACGCAGGCGGAATTTAGGCAAATAGAAAAAACAAACGAGGTATAAGAGGTCGAGTGCATGACAAACTCTGTGCGAAGCCGTTATATCAGATATCTGGGGAATAGCATCTGAGTAGCATTCGAAGATCATTGGCAGAGCAATAGACGATTTCCTTACCGTAAATGATATCTTCTTTGCAGAGGCCGAAATCAGCGATTTTAATGTGTCCCTCCCGATCGAGAAGAAGATTCTCGAGTTTTAGATCTCGGTAGATGATCCCCTGTGCGTGAAGGTACTCGAGCGCCAGCAGAATCTCTGCGCCGTAGAAGCGTGTCTTCTCCTCGCCGAATACACGTTCCTATAGACATTATCGAAAAGCAATAAAAAAGAGCAGATAGAAGTAACATCATCGGATATTGCTTGAGACGCGAAATGAGATTACGCTTACAAAATCAACGCCATAGGTAGTGTAGTGGCTCTGCATTGGTATAAGGCTTAATAACTTTAACGCGCCTAACCTTTTCAACAATGAGCCAAAAAGCAAAATCCCATAGAGAGGACACCTACCCGCGACAGGTGAAAGAACAGCTCGCCTCCGTTAACATACTCTATTACAAAAAATAGTCGATGCGCATCCTGCAAAAGACAAAACCAGTCCACATAAGGACACTGCGACTAGAATAGAAGCTGTAAGCTTGGTTCATCCTTATGTATAAACACATACTATGTAAAATCTACTATTGTGCATATGCAAGCGCTGCCTATTCCAGTGTCTGATTCAATCTGACGACGCCTGACGTCGTCAGACTAACTGCCGACAGATCGCACTGCGATAGACACTTTTTGTCCGTATTCGATTCTGCGCACCGCTTATCGCGCCTGTGCTATAAGCAATACCTCCCAGAAGCAAGCCTTCGGTTTTGGATGTCGAAACTGTTTCTTCCTAGAACTGAATTGCCTCAAAAATCGACTACAGCAGTTCGAGATGGCAAGATCCCTTTGATGGGGGACTTTCAGTGCTACAATTGTTCGACTTGACAGTGAAATTTTAGGTATTCACCTGAAAGGAGTACTTGAGGGCGATGATGAATGGATGCGAGATCGTCTGCAACACGCGGTTTTCCGTCAGCGTGTGAGCTACTTCATCCTTTGCGATCACGACCTATAAAATTTACAATAGCGATGTTTATAGACGATCTTAGGACAGATCATAAAACTAACCCGTTCATTATCCTTCCGGTTATAAAGCTTTGGAATTCGAAATCCAGATAATAAGCCTCCGTTTGGTTACACAATCACAGTAGGAAAGATTCGCCGAAATGTCTCCTAAAGCTGTCCTCTTTAAGTTAATGGTCGATGCTCTACATGTGTATATTAAGTAGATACTACAAACCTGTTCGGTTATTGGAGAGCTGCAATTTGTACTACATCAGTTTAAAAAGTACATTTTTGTTATGTTTTAGAGGCGCTATATTATTCGCGAACTGCTTTAGAAACCTTTGAACGGCCATGTAATGCCGCCCGCATTGCCTGCCCTGTGTCATCAGTAGCTTCTCTTAAGTAAAGGATGTTTGCTTTACAAAAATCATCATTCGCCCTTTTTGACGCGTAAACACAACCAGAGCCATGACGGGTTAACTTTCAAGAATTTGGAGCTGAAATTGCTTTTATAGCGGAAATTTAGCCCGGTTTAATTAAGATACTGATGGTATAAGAAGGCATACCCGATAAGAAGCATACAAGATATTGCTTAATCCCTACAGAGGTCGCCCTTTCGCGGGGTTACCAACGATATTAAATCTAAACACGATTTTCCTTCACAACTCCCGATACTCTTTAGCTATACGAGTCGTATTTATCAGGTGTTTTGTTCGGTATGCTCCTTTTGCTGATTAAGGTACCCTACGGAGCCCTACCGGTCCACCCGAGTGGGTTGTTCCTTACCTGTTTTTTGAGTACCTTGATGGCGTAAAGATGAGCACTCGCCTTTTCGCGACACAAAACGACTTTACCGAAAGTTCCCTTGCCTAGTACCTGCAATAAATTGATACCTGTTTGTCTCGATTCGCGTTTTTATAACTAGCCTGGTTACAACCGCACGTTCTCGGTGAACGGCAAGTCTACCGCTTGCTCAGAGACGGCCAAAAAATTAAAAATTATATAATAAAAAAATGAAAGGTTTTAAGGCGGGAAAAGGGCACTATAACATTACACGTATCTACAAAAACAAGTAAAAAATATGCATTCGATATAAGAACTTCAATGAAATCTATAGTTATTCTAAGCAAGACATTGCAACCCGTACACAACGATCATGAATTGCTGATTAAGCTGTTCGAACTATTAATCGAGCTAGACCTATTGTCTTTAAGCGCAAGTGCACTCATATAAACCTCAATGTGATTCTCAAACGCTAGCAAAGGGTTCTTGTATTTCCAATAGTTATGCTTCACGCGGATACGCATGATCGAAAACGCACTTTAAGAAACTCGAAATTGTCAAGGGTGATCTTCGACGAAGAATTCTTGCGTGTCGACAGGTTAAACTTATCCCGCAGATTTTGCTGCTCTAAGGTGGACGCCTCCTCGGCCATTTCGATATCCTGACGAAGGTTTCGGTCTACGTACTCGATAGCCGCCACCTGCCACAATCCGAGACCAACAGACATGCATCTGAGACAAAACACTGCGTCGATATTATGTAACAACGCAACGTCTCATTATAGTTTGCTCATAAAAGTCTTTCCTACCGTGTTGTCCTGCTATACAAAAAAGAAAGAACACTTCGGTATACATGAAAAAAGAAAATGTGTTCGACCTAAAACTAAGATGCCAGCTATAACGTCTATGTTTGCCTTTATTATTTTAATTAATCAGGTTCCTTCTCAGTCTTTTATCCGTTCTCGTTCTAAGTTAATTGAATCGTTCTCCAAATTTCCTTCTTTCACAGCCATGTTAGACATGCTTGTTAATTTTAAGGATTTTCCAGGTGGCATAATAGCTTAATGACTGCTTAATGACTACACTCACCCATTTTTCGCGTTCATCGTGGGTGTCCACGCAGAACATTCTCTCGATAACCTGTGCCCACTGCAGGCCACGAATTATAAACGTGAACGCGCGAGGCCGATCTTGCCGCATGACCTAAATCAGTTAAACAAGCATGTGTAATTCATCAATCAACCAATAAGTCCAATCCGTCAACCAGGCTCACCCACAGCAGCACTTGAAGCAAGCGACAAAATTAAACAACAACAAAATGCAAATTGGAATATATTCGCATAACTTGAAGTGATTATTTAATTGTAGGAATTATTTTATTAAGTATCGTATTAGCTTTGATGTCGTGACGTCACAATGAACAGAGCGCATTAGATCTACTCGCTGACTAACTCTACATGAGACGCATATCATTTCAGTTACTAGGTAACGCGGTGTCTTTTACATGCAACAGCTAGCAGCTGCACAAGCTATAAAATAGGGCCACCCAGACTTCTTTAAATGCAGGCCGGTTTTTCTCGTTGTTTAGTTTTTTTCGGTAGTGTCCCTATTTTTTTTAAAAATATCTACCTTTCTGCATTTTAAGCAATTTGAATAATTGGACTACGAGACAGTTCACTTTCAAAAAGTGTTCGGTTCGACCAGAATTTTAGCTCAGGGTACCTTCTGTCAATCGTGCCCATTTCTACCACGTTTTACTCTGCACTACTATTCATTCACCTATTTGACCGGTAAACCTGCAATTTAGTCTTTTCGCCGTTACAACCTATACAGTCATTCCAGCTCGAGTGGTGTCCCGCAAACTTTGTTGAAGTTAACTATACCTAAAAAAAAAAAATATATTTTTTAAAGCTGACCATCAGCCAACATTTAACGTCCACGGTGGCAGTTTTTGCATACCAAAGCCTAAATACATACAAACATACCGCAAGCCTAAATTGCTTTTGACAATGATTTTTGTGGACACCGTGCGACGACAAATATGGCGGGTCACTAGGGAGTTTGAGTTAAAAAATACTGAAAGGGTATATATATACAGATATATATATACAGAGAGAGAGAGAGAGAGAGAGAGTAACCGTCACCAACCAATCATGAACTCTCCCATCCGCGAACAGTAGCGATTGCAACAATTGCAGAGGCGATATTGGGACGTAGTCCGACCGACATTTGGCCGCTACTGGCGGTCTCGAAGGTTTGGTATGACTACCTCATCTAGCACGGCTTCGAAGAATTTCCATAAAAGCGGCCGGCCTGCTGCCGCTGTTGTTCTCCTCTTTTAAAACTGCGACAACACGGCCTGCCCTTAGTGAGTAAACAACCCGTGGAGACGTGTTACAAAGGAACAAAGGCCAAACCCTTTAACAAGCGGCGAAGCAAGCGTGTAAAAGCTAGGGTGATCTGGTTGATTGGCTGATTTTACAATTTTTTTTTGCTTTACCTCACGAAGCTAATGTTCATAGTTCATAGGCGGAAAAGGGTGTTCTTTGGCAAATAAAATCCCACGGAACACAACTGTCCTTTCTTTAAAAGATCAGTAGAATTGAATACGAGAATAATGATACCTGTACATTTTTTATAATGTTGGGTATCCCGATTGTCCATATATAGGCCTGTAGTGACCAATGGTGATTAGTTAACATGTTTGTTTTTAAGAATATTAAAACTAATAATAAAAATTATTAGCATTTTATAATTCTTAAGTAACTATAATGACTTTTGGATCGTAAATTTTAAGTGCACCTTTTCCTGTTCATCAGGTTTCGTACCTACCATGAGTCTCTCTTAAAAAGATACTCAAATAGCCTCTCATGAGCAAATAGCGATTTGAAATTTTAGAAATCTCTGGAAAGGACTTCACTGAGAGTTAACAAACAAAGTTAATAGGCCATTTAGCAAAGTGTCTAATATGGGTGTAAGAGAAAGTTTCCGGTTGGAGTCTTACACGTACTGCACGTATTGAGTCTTGCGCGCACTCGCACGTACTGGTCCAAACAGTGGTTCTATACTTACATATTTCTTAATTAAATTAGTTATCACTTTAAGCAGAAACTTGTTTAAACTCGACTTTTCTGAGGTTTCCCGCAAAGTGCTACCATTAAGTAATTAATGGGCTTATATAATCGAGAATATGCGATTGATACGAAAACCTTATTTGCAGTTTTACTAAGTTGAGAGAAAAATAAGACCTTGCAGCCAACTGCGACGCTCACCACCGTCCAATAACTCAGTGCTTACCTGACAGTCCTTTACGGTGAAATTGTTCAGTGGATCCGCATACTGGCCGGGTTCGGGTTGGACCTTGAAACCGATTAGAGACCCATCGTCACGTAGGATGAAATACCGCTTTCGCCAATTTTTTATATGCTCACCTTAAAACAAAAAAACAAAACAATAGATAACATCACTACACACAAGTGATCAATGGAAGATTTTATTGTTCGTTAGTTCGTAAACGGTAAACACCTAACGGCGCCATACGGCGTGCCAAAGGTCAGCAAGGCACGTATACAAGACAATAATCATCGATAATCTCAGTTACAACCGTCTCTGATTTTATTTTTACATGCAGTTCAAATATAGATATATAGTACGCGTCTTTAAACGACTTTGGTAGCAAAACGATGCCTCACGACGGTCTCAAATAGTTCGTTTTCAAATTTGCTCAAATTTGCAACGGCGTTTGGCAGCATGGCCTGCAAAACGCGAGGCTAAAGAACGTGACTTCCACCCACATAGCTCACGATCAACTTTTAATTATGACAGGCATTCATCAAATCTTTGTCTATCGTCCTCAAGCTTGATTTTGGTTGGTGACATACTGCTTTGCGAAACCACTAACCGGTCAGGAGGGTTAATGGTATTTTCAGATTTAAGCACGTTGGTCTTATCAAAGAAAACCCTCCACTTCCGGCCAGGCTAACCGTTCGATCTGGTTAAAGGCGCTCATATTTGCTTCTCGTATTTAGTAAACGTTATGATCGATTGAACACTTCGTTTGCTGCGAAGTGTCTTTCGTTTAAGCTCTTATCGTCCAATATCGCGCGTTCACTATATCGGTTACGCATCATCCTGTAAGACGGACCCTTCTAAAAATGTAAATATGCAGTAACAGGGGTCGACCTCGTGCACTTAGGAGTCTTCTGAGGGTATACGTGTCTCCTGCGATAACAAGTCGCGCGCGAATGCGCCAGACCGGGGTCGAACATCAAGAAGTCTCTAATACAGTCTAGTCGTCTTAATTGCGACTTTCTGTCGGCCCGATACGTAAAACCGCTAACTGTTACCCTCTAAAAAGTTATGACTTGTTGGCTTGTCACGGACATCTCTACCCCCGACGTACGTATCCAGCCGGGATACAATCTCACTGAAGCAGTGAGGGTGTAATAACTGGTTCATTTTCATGTCGAGCCACTAACAATGCATACCTTGCAACGGTAACACAAAATTTCTCCAATATGTGATGTCGACGCCGGAACGGATTCAAGCAAATAGGCACCAACTGGCCGACATAGGGTCCTACTATTTGACATCTGTGCGGATTTCGACCTGAATGACCTATGGATAGCCGTTCTGTGAAAATATAGTTTTATAGCATATGCCATTCTACTTTCGGTAGCAATATAATTACTGTTATTACTAAAGACCAAACCGCACATTTTGGCTAGTCATATAATTAAGCCATTCACGATGGGATCTATCGCGGTTTCTGTCGCCAGCAGTAAACCAGCAATGATAACAGCCGCTACCCACATTTCAGAATCTTTCCTTTTATTTTTCTGCTAGCAAATTACTACCAGTATACACCGATTGGGGAGTCTATGGGAGCGAAAAGAGAGAAAGTAAACACCCCATTATCAACCAAGTAAACGGAAGCTTTGATAAAACTGCTATTGATAGCAGTGAAGGAACTCATAATTTGATCGTTCGCTGAGCACCTTCAACTAATTGCCATAATTCTTGGGATTACTAACCGGTTGATCGATTATTTGTCTGCATTCATTGCCCAGAGTCAGCTTTTTGGTAAACGCTAAGCTTCCAATATGAAACTCGTACTGTTTCAGAATGTTGAACATTAATCGCTTCTTCGAGACGCGAGTCTTTAAAGTTATTGTTTTTCATCAAAGTTTTTACAGGTCCGATTCGGGGCTCCAACTGACCGCTTGAAACACTTATTTTGAAGTATATACAAATTCTAAATCAAAGAGGTGGTAAAAAAGTTTTAGCTAGAATTGGTTGGAAAAATTCGAAGTCCTCGAAGTACTCAAAAAATGAGCGTTTGTACATCATTTTTAAGACCAGCTTTCGTAATGGCCAAAGTATATATTCACTAGATATCCAAATGTGGTAGAAAAGAGGATTCACATCATCTTTACCGATCAAATGAAAAGAACTTTCAATAAAGATAGCGGGGTTAAATTTCTCGAAATAATCCAAAGAGGAAGACACTGACTCATTGGCTACATGAAAAGTCGCAATAGCAGTGGTATTAATCGGCGCCTTGATCAAAGCGGTGTTTAGTTTTCAACAATAAATACGGTAAATATACATAATGTAAATTTTTAGGAATCTCACTCAATAACTATCGCTCCCATTATTGAATCAAAATGTCCCCTTTAGCAACAATACAAATGCAAAAAACGAACTTTGTCTAAATGCGTTTTCCACAAAATACCTAAATGCTCAGGCACGCATTTAGAGAGTTTTTGTAGAAACCGTTCTGTACCCCAACGTTATCGTTGCTGGACAAATAATAGAAGCGATGAATGCTCAGTGAGATTCTCGAAACTAAATAAGCTATTGAAATAATAATAATAATAATAATAATAATAATAATAATAATCGTTATCCGGGACCCGAATCCGGTACGCAGATTTCCAAAACGGATAATACTAATCGTAATGTAGGATTGTGAGATCCACGTACAAATTCCTAAAAAAATATATGACAAAGAATTTTCATTCAATCTATATTGTACTGTATAGAACTTGAGTAACTTAAAGCTGCGGCTTCCTATCTTTACATTACTAATTTGAATGTTTTAAAAAAATAGCAAAAACTCAGCGAATGCATGCAAAAACTACGGGAATGCAGCAAAATTGCTAGCACTAGATTAAAATAGAGATAATTACAGCCTCGCTATCTAGTGAAGGTCAAGCTGCTTGCCGCGTGTTTACTTTGTGCTTCCGCGAAACTGGTGAACTCTCCACATGTACCCAAGAAAACATGTTACTGTCCGTTAGCATTATCGCCTCACCGCTGCTGCTCAGATAAAGCACTCTACCAATACTACTATTGCTATTGCGAGGTGTTTTGTCTAGACCAAATTAATAGTCAGAGCGTAGCCAAATAAATAAATACATATATACCCGTCGTCAAATTGCATAACCAGCAATATTCATACGGAATGCTATTTGCGATATTATATCGCCTGATTGTACCTGTGCGCTTTTAAAAATCGTCAAATAGATTTGAAACTGTACTACGAGTCATTTAAAACTGAAATCCCCTTTCTTAATTATCACCCGTACCTGTACTAAAGTCAAAATAAAATGTGCGATGACTTCGGTCGGTCGATAAAAATTTATCATCTAGCTGAATGTGAGTAGCGATGACGAAAGGTGTATTATTCATTGGAGATTGTTATTGTGCAGAGGGAGTACCTTTGAAGCATATAAACACATACACAAATATAGATATTTTCTGCATTCGAGACTGATTACCTAAACATTCTTAGACCTGCAGAATGACCTCTTTATTTTGACACTTTGCATAAAGGTTAGCATTTCTTAAAACGATCTTTTTTTCAAAAATAAGAAAGTTAAGAAGTAATAAGAAATACCAAAATCGTATCAAGTAATTCAATAGATCGAGTAAATCAAGTAATCTAAACATTTCATTATGCAGTGATTCACAGAAGGCGTCATGCTCAAGCTATGATTGAAGGCAAGGTCGCAAAGATTAGAGCCTGCATGTAATCTTGACGTGTGAAGAGACTTGACAAACATTACTTATAAAGAAAAAAAAAACGTTTTTCCGATGTCACCATGCAATATTTAGTTGAGGATTTTCACCACAATCCGCTCAATCTCTGCTGCCTGATAACTTCGGCCACTGATTGACATGATTGGATAGCTTGTTTTCACTAATGCGTTCCGAGTCGATTCCACGGGGACGTCATTGCGAATCGTGCAACGTAGTACTTGTTTTTTCTAATGAACTTAACGAGGAACGTTCTGTCAAGAAATAAACCCACTGGAGCAATTGCCGTTGCTTTCACTGTCGTTGAAAGTCAATGGCGACAGTTACCAGGACATGTCGATGCATGATGTTCTTCTAGAACAAAAATAGAGACAACTTTTAACAACCTTGGAGGCATGTTTACGCGTGATATGACCCCTTTAGTGGACCGATTAGATTAGCAAAGCTAGTGTAGTCTTGCATAGCCAAATTGGTTTGCCCCTTTTAAACAGGAGCAGCATTCTAAAGCATTTGGAGCCGATCTATTCATATCGGTGTACCCTGCCGTTTTGATCGACACTACGAGCCTTTGATTATTACCGAAAAAGTATGGTCGCGTGTGCAGGCTGACGAAATGCGGTTTTTGTCAAACGGGCTCATTTCACTCGAACAAACGAAATAAGGGAGGAGATCATAGTCTAATAAATATTGAAGCATACAGGCGCATTTTTTCTTCCCGTACCCAGAAACGCTAGAGTTAGAATTATTTGGGAACCCATAACAGCCTAGCATTGGCGGTCTTCTGACTCTCAAGCGAGGATAGTTCGGGCAAGTAAAAGAAACCCTATATAAAAAGTCACTAAATACACCCCCACAAAATATACCCTGACTGGTGTGAATCTTTCACGGTTAAAAGCTCAGTTTAGCAAAACACGCGGCAGGGTTATAGTCTTAATTCATTTGGGCCGTAGCAATTTCATTGGCAAATCAATTACCTCGATTCGATTTACGGAAGGACCCTATCTATTTTAGTTCCCTTTATGCCCTCCTCACACCAGAGGTAACTAAAATACGAGCTGTAACGGTATTGTAATTAAATTACATGAAAAAATGGCATACTTGCCTTAAAACAGGATAACCACTATATGAAAAAACTTCTCCTCAATCGACGGCCTAACATCGACTCATAAAGTGAGGAGTTTGTCACGCTAGCTCAAGCCATCTGGGAACACTTGTGAACTGACAGTCGTTCAGGGTCGATCCCCCCAAATCATCCAGTTATTGATTCTCTTTGAAGTTTAGTTCGGGTAAACAGTCGCATGCTTGCAATGATCTGTTTTGTATGTTAGACCTACCTCGTTTATGTAGCCACCCTTGATGAACAATGTTTGGTTGAAGTAACGCCGGGGCCACGGCAGCCGCGCTCTCTACTGTCGTACTCATTTTGGCGACCCCGTCTTACTCTGCAAAAGAATCAAGGAAGCAATTCAGTTACGCCAGCGCTACCTTGCATATCAATACATTTTTACTGAGCCATAGAATCCTATTACTGTCGTACAGGATGATGCAACATCTATGCGTTGCGGCGGCATGAATCATTGTCTCAGAGGTAAACGTAGCTACAAATCACATAGGGCATGGGTTGGGAGAAATGGCTGAGCAAGAGATTAATATGAAAGAGTTTTGTCGTGAATGTTGAGGGTTAAACATTCTTCAGATGTTAAACCGTCCAAGATTAATGACTCCCAAGGGTTTTTGTCTTGTTTGCCGCCATGGCCTATCAAACACCTCGGGATCTTTCCTCGAGGTGTTTTCTTAACAATACAAAAGTAAGATTTGCAACAGCCGAGTCGGACTGAAACAGTCCAGCCAGTTAAACAGAAATGGCTGATAAGGGACAGGCATTTGTTACCCAGAGGCGTTAGACAGAAGCGCCTTAGCTGGGCCTCAGAACTGCGCGTGTCCCTAAAACGCCGTACGAAAAAATTACGCGTTTCTAGTGTTATTGTGGAAACCAGAGAAGCATTATCACAAGAGTGTCATTATATTATACCATGGCTTAAGTGTGCTGCCCAGGGCCTCAAATACAGATCACCAGAAACGAACTGCCTGATCCGGCCTTGATTATGACGGGCTCTTTTCAATCGATGCTAGAAGTGAATATGTCGCAGCATGTTGTTCGCTATCAGCTCTTCATCTCATACATTTTAGTTTGAATTTATTAGGACCTAGTACGCTCTAGTAGGCCATCTCTGGCAAATTAGGTAGCCACCTTTCCCCTAATAGAGTTTCCTCCGTCCTAAACTGCAAAGCTTGGGCGCGAAGCTGAATGAACTGTACCCTTTCGAATGCTGCGGAACATTATAATCCCGATAACTACTCTGATTGGGTAGGTAGGACACTCTATCAATTAGCCTTTATTGGAACATACCCCCTTTTTAACGCACTTCTCTTTTACGGAATTAGATGAATATACGAGAGAGAAAACCTCTTTTTTCAGCTTCTCTATGTCATAAGCCCTGTCCTTCAGCCCGATATCTAATTGCCGGTCTGACCGTTGAAAACCAGATAACCGTAATGCATACTCTTCGTCTCCGGAATTATCAGCGTTAACGTTAGATCCATTTTGTTAAGTAGAATACACCGTTTAAATCACTATCCCTGGGGTATCTGTAAGGGATTTTTAGAGAAGAAGGCGTTACGCGTTGTAACAATTGACGGCTGGCTGGGATACGGGATTGACAGGTAATCGCTAGTTCTACGAAGTCAGTTACTTGGCCGCTCAGCTACCGCCCGAGCGACGATCCACCCTCGGGTCCACATAATGACCTCGCTTCCGCTGCTTAGCGCCCCTCACGCCGTCTGTCAACAATAACCGTTGCTGCACTGTGACGGTCTGTCAAGTTGCTCTTCCATGTTTTAAATGAATTACGTACAACTACGAAACTCTAAATCGCCGACTGTTGTATTTGAGCAGCTAGTTAAGCTTTTCTTCAAAGTCGTAAGATAGAGACCCCATAAAACAAGACGTCGGTCGCCAAACCATTGGGTTCTACTCATGCTAGGTTAGGTATCGGAGGCTGACTGGCTTTGAACTAGATTTTCAAAATGGGAACATAACACCGCTTTCATGTTCGTTCAGATCCAAGAACATCTAACACACGTATAATGTGCAACATAAAACTCACCGGTAGTATATGTTTTACATTATGCGCAAATATATTTGCTTACAAAGCAACAAATACGTAAAATTATCCTAACTTTGTTCTTTTCGCTACAGTAAGAAAATATTGTTCATTTTTTGTCATATTCCCATTGTTAGACGTACGTAGATTTAAGCGAGTTTT
>MNPL01008994.1:1518-22403 GCA_002081605.1 Tropilaelaps mercedesae | reverse complement strand
GTCCAGACGTGCTGGTTGGAACGGGGTATCTAGGCTCAACTTGTCGGCGCGCCACAACACCGCCACAGTACCTATAGGCCATCGAATTGGATTCTCCATCCTTCCCGACACCCCTCTCTCATTCGAGCCCCATTAGCAGCGTGAACGAAACCATTATTATCAAGTCAGTCTAGGTCTTCAGCGGTTTGACGGTAACCGCCAATGGCGCCCTAGGACGATAAGCAAAAGCGGAACCTCGACGTTGCAGAACCGCTATATATACACCCTGTCGTAGGAGAGAGTGGTAAAAGAGAAAGAATCTGGAGTGTGTCTGCTGTAGAATCGTGTGTTTGTGGTTCTGTGAAGTGTTGTTGTTTGAGCAGATAGAGCTCACAGGCCGATGCAGCCTGTTAGCTGCGGTGCGATTATTAGTGAGACTCGAACCAAGGAACGGTCGCCGAATAGCCAACCGGCTGACTCAGTGTTACGGATAATCCGCCGAAATCGGAAATGATTTTGTGAAAAACCGTTAGCCGAATGCTATTCTGGTTGTCTTGGTCCTCGCTGTGGCATCGTTCACTGTGTTGTTATTGTTATTAGGTGGGTTGTCGTCACCGGTCTCGCTGGCTGAATCATTATTTCGTGTTTACGCCTCTCGGGACATTGGAATTGTTGGCAGTTCTAGAGTGTCGTCGGAAGCGCGTGAGTCAGTTGTGTAGAACTGAGATTTTTCATTGATGTAACCCGACCGCAGGCGCCAATTGATGTTTCGACGAATGCGAAAGGCCGACACTCTCTAAAAAATTCCTCTATTATATTCTACATTATTCCGTACCGCCCAGATCCGAGCCCATTCGACGCGTTCTATTCGACCACTTTCGCTGAAACTGCCACTCGACTGGGGTTTAATCCGTGGGTAGCAGTGCGAGAATTCTATGATAGTTAAGTAAAAAACTATTAAATGCTTTTCGGTCAATGAAAATAAGATTATTATGAGAGATATTCAAGTGTGTGCAAATGGGTTTATGCTTATGTGAACGTGCGTGTGCGTGTGGGCTAGCTGTGAACATACAAAAACATTTGCTTATGGTTATAATATTATTAATGTCTACTTGACTGAATCAACACCATCGACGTTAATTCATCGGGCGAAAAATTCGTTTAATAATTGGCGGTTTTTGGAAAACAGAAAAGGTAACATATAACATAACATAACATTCTGAATGACTGTTGTAGCAATTTTACACAGCGTAGTGCTGTCCCGTGCAAAGAGCAAGTGAAAATGTATGTACTAACAAGTGTTCTAATCTTACTCAGATCTGGATATGTGTTCCCGGAACAAATTTACCCCGGCGAGTCGTATAGGAAACTAACGATACTTTAACAGTAAACAACAGTTCAACAATTCTCTCTCTCTCTTTAATTTTCCACCAGTGGTTCTACTTTCAGGGCACAGAAGCATTAGCAGTGGTATCTGTTGACTCGTTAGTCGCCGGCGGCCAAGGAAGCGAGATGGCAGGCTCGCTCGTTGCCTACGATGCGAGCTCCGACTCGGACACGGAGGAACTCCAGTCGCCACTCACAGCGAAGGCAATGATGGCAATGACATCGCGGATCAATGCTTCGCCCGCCCTTCAGTCAAAGGGCTTCGTCAACCACATTGTACCTGTCGATCCTAGCGCCAAACAGCTGACTTACAATCCTCGCTACGAGGATCTGTATGCTCCGGAGGCTGGGCCGATAAACCCGTTCAGAACTCCGGGCTCGCTCATCAAAAAGAACACCTTGGCGGGTTTTGCCGAACTAGCTCACATAAGCGACTATCATTTCGAAGCTGAGCGAAGGACTTTCCATACTTTTGGGTTCGCTCATGACCCCACCGAGGATGCCGACCCTAAGCGGCTGATCGGAACCGTTGCGACAAAGCAAATACAGCTCGAAGATGAGGCTGACCCTAAAATCGGTAGCGGAGGAGACAAAGCTTCGGCAAGCAGTATTCGCAAGAAGCAGAAACGCCTACGAAATGATGAAGCCGGTGATATCGAAGGTTTCCAGGGTCCCTGGGCGCCGCTGGCTGGAGAACGCCGCAACGTCAAACCTACCCCCGAGGAGCAAGAGGAGTTGAATGCGATCCTTGCTAAGCGACATAAGCACAGCAACAAACAAACCGATGAGGCGGCCGCTGACGAAAAATCGACCCTACACATTGACGAGCCGCTCGACTATCAGGGTAGAAGCTTTCTCGTGGCTCCTACGCATGTCGACGGTGAAAAGCTCCGCTCACCAGAAAAGTGTTTCTTGCCTAAAAAATTGCTCCACCAGTGGGCCGGACATACGAAGGGTACCGCATGCGTCAAGCTATTCCCTGATTCTGGCCACCTTCTACTGTCTGCCGGTATGGATTCGAAGGTCAAGCTATGGCGTTTCTATGACGATCGGGCGCTGGTTCGATCCTATGCAGGCCACAAGCAGGCGGTTCGCGATGTGGATTTCTCCTACGATGGTACGTCCTTCCTCAGCACGGCTTATGACCGTTACGTGAAGCTATGGGACACAGAAACCGGTCAGGTTCGTGAGAGATTCACCTGTCGAAAGGTTGCGTATTGCGTCAAATTTAAGCCGGACAGCCAGGACCTATTTCTTGCTGGCACGTCCGACAAAAAGATTATTTGCTGGGACGCGCGCAGTAACTCCATCGTGCAGGAGTATGATCGACATCTGGGAGCCGTTAATACGATTACGTTCATCGAGGACGGACAGAAGTTTGTGACAACGTCGGACGATAAAAGCGTCCGCGTTTGGGAGTGGGATATCCCAGTCGACGTGAAGTACATCGCCGACCCAGCCATGCACTCGATGCCTGCCGTAACGTTGTCGCCAAATCGCAAATGGCTGGCGTGTCAGTCGATGGATAATAAGATAGTGATCTTCTCGGCACTAAATAGGCTGAAGATGAACAGAAAAAAAGAGTTCAAGGGCCACATGGTGGCGGGCTATGCCTGTGGTCTGGACTTTTCGCCTGATCACGCGTATCTCGTAAGCGGGGATGCTGACGGCAACATGGCGCTGTTTGACTGGAAGAGCACGCGCATGCTTCAGAAGGTATCAAGAACGTTATTAGTTATCATATAGTTACTGTTAGGAAAAGAAGCTCCTAGGTAGATAGTCCCTGGTAAATTGTTGGGCCGACTCAGGTGATGGCCGATTCTCGTCGCAATGCAAGGTCTATGGCAGAAGTTCCCACTTGTCGATAACCAATGACGACTGAGTTTCCCTGCAGTGCCAGTGTTGATTTTGTGCTCTCTAGGCATCTCTCATCGTCTAAAAAATAGTGCAGTTGCATTGTAGTGTAATTGTCAGCAGTGGTTACTACATTGCTCCCAATGTTATAACCCTTACTCAGCTGTCGATATTAAGGTAGAAAAATCTAGGTAACGTGTAATCCCGTTTTATGAATGCCAGGCTGTCCTCGCTGTTCTAATACTGTATACTGAAGAAAGCCGCAGTCTGAAATAAAACTAGCGTAGTGTCTTGGCTTCGGACGGGTCAGGTGCATAGAATTATATATATATATATATATATATATAAATGCTGCGCGTAAGTTGGATTTCGTCACATGGCCAAGCACCAATTGACTTCACATCAAACCACGCAGCGCTGAATATTATCACCAGATTTTTTCCCTCACTTCTTTAGAACACGGGAGCATATCACTTAATAGTAACAATATATTCTGTTTGTTTCGGCAGGTGAAAGCGCACGATGCGGTGTGTATATCGACGCTTTGGCATCCAATGGATACGTCGAAAGTGATCACTGCTGGATGGGATGGGGCGATCAAATTATGGGACTAGATCAGGGTGTCTCCCATCGAGAACGTCATGGATTATGGTGCTTATGTGACACTAGCTAGCGCCAACGAGGGGACGGCACATTTCTCGATTTGATGAGATTCGTTCACATGTATATGAATTGTCACTAGGTTCTATATATTATACGCTAATTTTTTCCATATGTAAAGCAACTATAATATATGAAAAAAGATACAAATACGCCATTATTGATTTGTGATTTTGTAGAAACTATAAGAAATGTTTGTATCGCAAAGGGTACAAGCTACTTTGATGAACATTGCACCTGCCGTAGAAAACTAGGAGTTGCACAGCGGTGTAGGACTTGACGAGTGCTACAACTTCGAAAGCTCCTGAAAACAGGGGAAAGCTGTGCGTTGAGGCTGTCTTTTCCTTCGTCAATAGATTGGCACAACAGCAAGAAATAACGGCAAGAATCATACAGATAATACAAGGCGAGATCGCTAGTAAGCATCACGAAATCACTTTGTATTGGATCGGATAATCTTTATTAGGTTTTGCGTGGTTGGCCCTGAACATGATCAGTTTTATTCATCAACTTCCTCACGCTCATGCACTGTGTTGTTTATAGCTGCTTATTCTCGTCATGTTTTTACGCAGCATACATCTACCGTTAGGTGTGCCGTAGTGATAATGTGTTTGTATTCAATTTAGTATACGTTTTCTATGCATATTGCTCCCATACATTAAGCACTACTGTTGCTCTGTTTTACACAGGCAGCTAATAAACTCGTGACCCTTTTTTTCTTAACGCTAAAAAGGACATTATCCAACCGAAGAAAGTGATTTTGCTAGTGTACCTTCTTTCGGTGACATGTTATGCGTATTGTGAATGTACTGCATAGCAAGAAAATAATTCCTTTAGTCTGCTGCTTGTCCGTGCTGTCGTAAGACCAGAAACTGAAATCGGCCATATTTTTGTTTCCGTCTGCTATAGCAAGGGTACGCGCTAGGTAACGGACGTTCCCATGCTGGATGAAAAAAATATCGTTGCGAGGTTATGTAGCAATATCTAAATGAACCGGCAGCCTACCTAGCCGACGTGAGGCTCAATTATAAATGACAGGGTAAATGTAGAGCAAGATATATAAAAACGTTTACATATATGTATCTTAGCTGCTTCAAAGTATCGTTATTCGTCGAAAAATTTAGCGAAAACTGTATTTACCTTTAGTAAAGCATTTCACACGTATGTTCAGTTAAGTAAGCCTGTTAAAAGCTTAGAACATATACCATATTCCAATCATGTATCCAAGAAAACAGACATGTTCTTGTATCTGACATTGGCTCTTTTACTTCCTTGCTTATGCTTAATGCAGTTTTCTATTTTATTTTCTTGACGTGGATGTTCCTTAACACGTCGCTGCTGAAAGTTAAGGTTAATTAATATTTTTGATTTGTGCTATATGAAGAAGCCGTAGTCTCCAGTCGTGATTAGGTATAAAAAGTTCCGTAAGTCTGAGCATTTACTTCGTTAGTCATTATCCCCGTAGCTGATGTAGAAGCAAATTGTAGTTTTTGTGTTAGAGGGAGACTTTAATGCCGCAATATCTGTTTTATACCTGTATAAGCGCCTTTTATCAAGCGTTCTTGATCGATTATAGTTAATACAACTTACATCGTTTCGATAATTGTAGATGGCATGCATTGCAATATTTTTGATATTCTTGTGCATGGTGAAAATTCACATACATATATGAATGTATGATCATTTATGTAACGAAATAATAAGGAGTTAAACCTATTCTGGATCATACTCTTAAGGCATCTTTCAGTTTCGACTTTAGTGAATATCAAAAATATCAGAACGCAAAAATTGGCAAATGCAAGAAATCGTTGTCACTATCTCGCAGTAATATGAATAGTTGCTTTCAAGAACTTGTGATGCTTATATGTAGCTTGTAGAAGATGAATCGAACTAGGAACCTTTCTCAATTTGAAGGTTCGTTCAGGAATTTGTCAAGAGTGACGTCCTTATTTGGATATGCATGTCGTTTAGCGATTGTTTCGTCCCATGGACCAATTTCCGATAGAACTCTGTGAACAATCATGCATAGCAACCCAAACCTCTGTAGTTTAAAACTTTTTACGGGTCTCATAATGAATCTGACTGCAGGCCTCGAAAATGTTTCCGCCCGCAGTAAAATGCACAAATACGCACTGCTTTAATTAGGCACTCGAAATTCCAAAATGCTTAGATGTGTCCATTCTGCGTCAAAAGTTTGAGCTCGTTCAATATTACTAAGTTAATCCAATTGCACGCAGTAACCTCTTTTAAACAAATTGCTGACAACTACAGAATGACGGCAAAGACTTATGATATATTGTATCAGCCAAAAATGCAAGTTATGCAAAATGCAAAAATGCAAAGTTGTTCTTCAATGTGGCATCCTTCAACTATAGTGAAAGTGAAATTACGCAATTTTGTCGCATTATTTTTATACCCATGCCATGCTTCAATAAAAACTAAATAAATTCGGAAAAACAACGGCTATAGGCAAGCCAAGTGCTTTTTCGGGAAATCAATTATACAACATTCCCTATCTGGTATCTATAACTTCATAAAACTTAGATGGTCCCAACTTTGTTGAAAATCAGTTCTCGGGCAATTTTACTATTGTACTTGAGTGTCATTTTAAATCTTGAATTTTTTGAGTTGTTATCAGTGCGCGATGAAGTGTGTCAATACAAATTATCACCCACATGCTGCCAATTCGTATTTCGGAAGTTCAGTGTAAAGACCAATTTCTCGTTAAAGGTCAGTTGAGGCTAAATTTCTGGGTCACTTGAGTAGCTTTAACCAGTTCATCTAATATTCAAAATGCGGAACATTATTCTAGACTATGCCATGCAACTTTCTAGTGCAATCTTCCACTTTAAACTTGATAAAAGCGATTGACTCCAGAAGAACTACTGACAAAATTTATAGAGCGCTGAGGTCGAAAAGGCAAAATTTTCCATTTTTTACGAGAGCCTAACTGAATTCGCTCCAAGAACTTATAACCCTTAAGTCGTTCCGTCTATTGATTTCACTGATCTCGTATCCGCTCTCTCGGACTGTTCGACATTGAAGACCGCTAGAGCTAGAACTTTGGATCGGGCAAGAGGCTCTACTTGAAATGCAAAAAGCGTTACAGTAGGGTGAGCCTTCCTATTTTTTTAAAGCTGACCATCAGCTAACATTTAACGTCTACGGTAGCAGTTTTTGCATTACTTCCTGAGACGGACCCCATATAAATGTAAATGTGCACCAGCGGGGATCGAACCAGTGCAACTACGTGTCTCCTCCAGCCGCAAGGCGCATACGAATGCACTAAGCCACCGAGCTCGACAGGGTGAGCCTACCTGGCCGTATTTTACATGAAAGCCCCACTTTGTCAGAATCAGTTCTGATGACGATTTCTCTGTCCATTAGAAGTACACTTTGTAATATGCGGCGTGTATTAGCTTCCGGATAGCTTTACCTTGTCCGCTGAGGTTCTTTCGGCCTTTCGTAGACCAGGCCCGGAAGTGTGAACCAGGCTGCGCTGGGGTTTAAACAATTATACGAATCTTTCCTGTGTCAAAGACTTACTCTCTATTTTGCAAAACTCTAGCGGTATAGTGTGGATATTCCCTGTGTGGATATTTACGATAAACAAACACACCAAGATAGGCGAGCGTGGCGTCGTCAAGATCACAGATAACGATTTCTTGGGAAATTAGCTGGAGTGAATGAAATTGGCATAAAGAGAATCTCTTGGCGTAAGCTTTAACGTAATTGGGTAATGAATTTTTGCTCCTCTGCTCGTTTTTAGTTATATTTTAAATCATATTATGCAAATCCCTAGTACAAGAGGATTACTGACCAAACTAATACGTGGGATTGGTTATACGTGAAAGCACCTGCTAGGTGAAATATCAATAAATTATTAAGCTAATCGTAATGTCGTTGGATGTGAGCTCGGTGTGGAGTGAATCTTCTTCTAAAGGTGGCCGACGAAGCACAGCATGCGTCTTCATCGCACTATGTCCTAATCTCCTTTCTCCGAGCCTTGGTCAAATTCTAGTACTAAAACGAATCTAGACAGTAAAATGTGGCATTGCTATCAATTCTTCGAAGTTTATACGTTTGGTAGAACAAATGATGCTTGTTCTCAGAAGACGTATCTGTGTCGCCATTGGTTTGTATAATACCTCAATCAGTTCACCTCTGTCAAAATCGGAACGTTCTATACTGTAACGCTTGGTTCTTAAACATGATGGAAACAGATTTTTAGGAGCTTTGTTGTAGTTTGGAAAATCGAACAAATCACTTTTGTGACGTTTCTTCGGCGTAAAAACGTAAAAACTGCTAACGTCTCAACGTTGCAAATCTACACGTCAGGGCTCCGAAATTTCGCTGAAACGATAATGCGAATATGTTGCGAGATCGATTGCGCAGTGGCGAAAGGATCTGGTTTCTGCACTGAGTAGACCACCTTGCCTTTGTCACAGAAACTTATTAAAGGGTGCTTAGCATATTTTCGTTTTCGAATATTCTAAAATTTCAAACAGCACAAGCAACAAACACGACTGTGTGACTTTTATTTGTGTTGTAAAAAGACCATCCAGATTCAGCATTATTTAATCACGTTCATCACCTTGTAGAACGGCTCATGCGATGAAAGGCACACCTGAAAAGCACCACACCTCAGCATCCGAGTGGAATGATTGGATTCAAAGATGAAAGAATTGAAGGCGTATAATGTATTGATATGTAACATACACATTGCTCTATAGCGTACGCTCGCTAAGAATTTTGGTAGGCTTTGCAGTTAGTACATCGTTTAGTAATTTATTCTTAGTAGGCGTAATATTGTAGTGATGATACAATTACAGCTTGAGAGTACTTCGGCGATGATGGTACACTGGCAACGGCGGTAACATGCGATAATTGCAAAAGTCGATATGTCCCAGGTGGGAATGTGCAGTTAACAACAATTACACCAGCTTCTCTTGCCGACTTTAGACGATACATTGAATAATGATACACCGTTTGGCTCCTTCTCAAAGGTGAGATGTTTAAGTATGGATTCATTTCTAAGAATTCGTGCGTAAAACTCAGCTTTTTCGAAGAAATCAAGTAGTGTTATTTCTTTCTTATTGATTTTCTTTGGCGTGAGGTGGCTAGGATGAAGTAAAGATTCGATGAATTTCCTGAGGCAAATCACGAATTCGGTGCTCATATCTGTAATAAAAGAACAGAGACGGAGGTATTCGAACAGAATTGCTTGCTCTCGCAAATATTATCTCACTCAAAGCGAATTCGTGGGAAGCTTCCCACAGGTCAGCAAAAATTATATTGAGCTGGGTTAGCTTTAGAAACGTTTGCATGTCCGTCATCACCAACATGCACTTCAGTGCAATGGACGCAGTGTTTGTACTACATAATTCTGCTTCCATCAGGGCTCAGGGTTGGCCAAAAAGGTTACTTCACTGGCAACAGTCCGAGGATTCAAATGCGCACAACCAAGTGCATAGGGCCCCAATTATAAAGGATCTAGTTGTTAAAATCGGCGCCCGATGACTCGAAATCAATGAGTTTTGAAGTCATTGATGACAGCAGAATTTTTCCATTTTATCTGCATTGACCGGTGATCGATATGATATTACAAACTACCTCTAAATCTGTGAGACAAGCCACGAGGTGTGGCCGTAGTAAGTCAACATTTATCGGACATTGAACTCGTGAGGCATACGGGTCAATTTAATAAAGGAACCGCACGTCATCTGACAATGAAAACAAATATCGAAGTATTTCAGAACTAGAAAATTTTGGCTGAGTGTATTTCTGATATCGACGTTTCGTATCTCCTAGAGCCATCCGAAAATGTTTGCTCACCAGTGAGGTCGCCTTTATACGAGTCAGCGAATTGCTCCATCTGATCGACACGGTCGCCGGGATGTGGCATCAGATAGCATCGAACTGTAGAAAACGTCTTGCGGATGCTTTCTCCAATCGCAGCAAAATCCGGAGGCAAGATTTTCTTAGGCGTCCGATAGAATTCCCTATGCAACACCGAAGGAAATTGAAATACAAGCCATTCTGATGCATCGGAACTGCTATCCGTTCAGCTAAATGTGGATAACGTTAGTTGAATAAGATATGCTACACTCAGGGGGCGGGTGCGGGAAGGAATAGTCTTTTAGTGGGTTTATGAGTCCCACACCAGTCCGTGCAGGCCGCCAGCGAACCAGGGGCATTACGTCTTCCCTCCCAAAAAAAGAAACTTTTTTTTCGTATAAGAGCTCCCATTAAGCTGTCGACGCTTGGGAGCTTTTTGGGCTGTTCCATAAGCCCAATTCTACGATATTATCTATTTTGATCTAGTATCTTTTCTTTAGAAGCATAATTGTATCGATAACTGCTATAATGCCAACTTTCTGGAGGTACCTTAGTTTTCATTGTCACTAGGCACGTTACGTGCCTGCACGCCTAAATCGTAGCTCCTGCAGCCTTCTACATTATGTGAAATTGTTATTTTTCATTCTGTGACAAGTTGATGCAACTTACTCTTCTAACACGGCGTGGCCACCTCCCCAGCCGTAAGGGTACCGGAGCGAGAGTGGCCAGTCTCTCACAAGAAACACAAGATCTTGTCCCGGCTTAGCACAAAAAGATGTTTTTGAGATGATGTCGTGGAAACTAATGAATGCGTAGAGATCCGTACCCCTTAAATGCTGCAGAGTATTATAAATCTGTATCGACGATAGAAGAGAGATGAAGCCGAACACTCCAAGGGATTCCCTTATGTTCTCCTTTTCGTTATACAGGCCCTCTGTGTCCATTACCAGGACCGCGACGTCCTGTCCATTCGCTCGGCGCATCTAAACGGTAGAAACATTTAACTTGCCCTAATAAACTTGCGCAAGTCAGCAATAATGTTTTGTTATAAAAAAAGCTACCCGGCCCGGAATTTCCGAAACAGTACTTACCAACCAGCAACGAAATTCGTTCTTGCAAAGCACCAACCTGAGAGCCTGAGAGAGTACCTAGTGGCGTATAACTGATGGAGATCATTTTAGCGTATTGGCGTATCAGAATGCCCTGCTTCCAGTGCAGAAATTACACGAGTGGGTAAAATTAACACCGGTTGGCATGATGGTATTGCAATCAGCTACCATCTCACAGTAATGTTTTTTGCGACGAAGACATGCTCATGCACATCCTAGTTGCGCACCCTAGCATCAATGAAATTGACCGAAGTATGGGGATCCACGCCGAGAGTGCACCTACCGCGCTAAAGCTTGTGCCGTAATCTACTCGTCCAGCTCGTCTCCCCCCCATTCGACAGAACTACAGACGAATGGCAGAAAGCTATTAAGTGACAAGCCATCTTGGCCGTAATCATAACTTTTGACGGAACGTCAAGCCGTTAACTGTTGATATACCTTGAAGACTTCTGGCCAGAGAAGTACGCCATGAGTGACGGGAGTTGATGAATGTCTCCATTCAAAACCCACCAAGTGGCCGTCGCTGAGCCAGTTTTTTCTGCCACCGGCCTGTAGGTATCTGAAACAGGAATGGCACTGTTTCGTTAGCGCTACCACTTCCAGTTGCTCAAGCAGACAGGCAGTACCGCAATAGTGACTCACTTCACGCTTACAACTAGCCTGGAAAGACATCCTGTATAGCTTTTTGAGATAGTGATTCATACTGGTCCCACCAAGTGTGTAAAAACAAAGCGCAAGAAAACATTAGCACTTTTTAGGTCAATCACCAATTAAATACCAGATGTATTTGCCATATATAGCAAGTCTTCCTGCATCTAGCTGGACGCAGAGTTCACGCTGATAATTATACACCTATAATATAATACCAATAATACTAATAATAAACCTATATAAACTAGCTAATCCGGTGTGTCATCTATAGGCAAAGGCCGCTTCGTTTAGGTGAAAAAGTAAAAAATGATGAAAAAGATAAAAAAGAAAAAAGTAAAAAATGAACAAATGAACTAAGTATGTAGCAATGGCTAACTCACTTGATAACAAAATTTAGTAGAAAGCTCTTCCCGCAGCGGTATCGGCCGGATGCTGACACCACAACGCACTTGAGGTTTCTAAAGCACCCGGATGGGTCCAGAAGCCTCAGCAGATCTCCGTATCGATATGACTCAGACTTTTCACTTAACGAAAAAATGCACAGCGGATCTGATTCAACATTTTGAATACGTTAGCCGAATTACCCAGTTCAAAGGTAAAAAAACGTTACACCATATACAGGCATAACAAAATATCTCTGTGAACAAGATCCTATACAAAATATATGTACATTCTCTACGGAAACATTTTTTGATTCACAATACCGGCGGTTTATAGCGGTAGGCGACATCTCGGACTCGCTTAATACAATTTGGTACAGAATATGCTACTACAGAATATGCGAGTTCATAGTCTTGCTACGTCTACAATCTTATGGTTGATTTAGCGGCAAGTCTGACCTCAGTCGAGATCTTTTTCCTTCCATTTCTATACGAGGATAACTTGATAGAAACCATATAAGCGCTTTGTCTTGTAAGTCTTCCTCCGCTATAATCAAACGCGCACCTGCTAAATAAAAGGGGTAACTTGCCTTTTGTAGAAGATGAGTGGCTATCATCTTGCGAAGGGCTAGAGGTCGATAGGAAATCAGAGGTGGATTTATCTGTATAGGCCTGTTTTGCAATATGTGCCTGTTCAGTGCTACGTGCCTCTTTAGTGCTACGTGCCCGTTTAGTGCTATATGCCCGTTTAGTGCTATATGCCTCTTTAGTGCTACGTGCCCGTTTAGTGCTATGTGCCTGTTTAGTGCTATGTGCCTGTTTAGTGCTATGTGCCTGTTCAGTGCTACGTGCCTGTTTAGTGCTACGTGCCTGTTTAGTGCTATGTACCTGTTTAGTGCTATGTGCCTGTTTAGTGCTATGTGCCTGTTTAGTGCTATGTGCCTGTTTAGTGCTATGTGCCTGTTTAGTACTATGTGCCTGTTTAGTACTATGTGCCTGTTTAGTGCTATGTGCCTGTTTAGTGCTATGTGCCTGTTTAGTGCTATGTGCCTGTTTAGTGGTATGTGCCTGTTTAGTGGTATGTGCCTGTTTAGTGGTGTGTGCCTGTACAGTGGCGTGTGCCTGTTTAGTGGTAGGTGCCTGTTGAGCGGTATATGCCTGTTGAGCAGTAGAAACCGGTTTAGCGGTAAAAGCTGATTGAAAAATAGAACTCGATTCAAAGCTCGAGTCAGTACTAATGAACGCTGAACTGTCAAAAACCAGTGTTTCAGATTCACATTGAGCGGCCTCAATGCCGTCGCCAGCTTTTTTCGTGGTCATCCATCCATTACTTATAAAGACGTTTAGTTTATGATAACGCGTCTGTGTGAGAAGGTGCGTGAATTCGAATTATTGCCAAGTATGGTTCCGCACCCGTGCTCAATAGCTGCTAAGCTAACGAGAACACAACCACATTGAACGGGGAATTCATAGTACTCGTGCTATTATGAAGGCAATGTTGCTGTGTCTGTTGTTGTATTTCGCTCATTGAGTGACCTTTATGCAACAAAATGTGAGGACGGGACGCCTCTTCAGGTCTCCATGTTTCACTGAAGGCACAAATTCCTTCTACTCAGTAATTAGAGCCAAAAATGGTCGAAGCTTCGTTTCTATTTCGTAGTAGCGCCCTGTCGCTGTGATTTCGTATTTCCGCAACGCTACCGATGAACAAACAATAGGCCCTTAGCCATGGATTTTAGAAAATTTAGAAAATTCTTCATTTCTACCGATCCTCACGGAAGAGAAAATGAACGTCTGTATGTGGTACTGTTTTTCATAAAATCATGAGATGAGTCCCTGGTTCACAGTTCAATACGTCCTATGCAGATGTGTAATTGATTCCACATTGACTTCCCTGGGGTCTTGAAGAAGTAAGCCCAGCCATCTGACTCAAGAGAAGATGTGTGCAATCGTTTGGCAATTAGTTGGTAGGACCATTCAAATACTAGCGGAGGCTTTTGTAAAAAGAGAGGGAAATACGTGTAAAAAGAAACCACTGTTCATCAACGTACCGCTCCTAGTTTCCTTGAGTGGGCGGAGAGTTTGCTTCTATGATTTTAGTAAATCTAGCTTTTGTTTAGATCTCAAGACAAAATGCTGAGCATACACCGAAAAATTAAATATGTTGGTTACGAATACACGTACATCCAAGGCAACCGCTCATTTGGTCCTAATGGTTTAAACTGCTATAAACCTCCGTGAGTTGAAATTGAATGCGCAATCAATCTCACGCAGGAGATGAATGAATTATGGGAAAAACGATTCGATGCTTTTACCGAGTAGTAGGCAGCTTCCTGTTCACTTGCGGAAATAAGCCTACCTTGCAGGAACCTCATATGCCAGCAGTTACACGTAACAGAATGGGGATGTTCCTCTCTGAACCCGATTTTTATATCCACTTTATAGCGCGTTTGCATACGCCTACCTAATTATTGGAAACAGATTATAGATAATAAAGTTTTGAGAATATTTTTTTGGAAGGCTAAAAGAAGAACGTCTTTAACCTTTGCGAACTAAATCGATTCGAGTCCTCGAACTGCAAATCCGAGTCTACAAGAAGAGGCGCAATAAGTGGGCCCGCAAAATGTTACATTAACATATGACAGAATTCCATGAAAAATCGAATAACTGGGTCAAGAATCTCTCTGTATATCAGTTGTTTCGTTACAGTTAACCGTTCATTCAAGTTGTACAAACAAAAACCTCCCTATATAACTCGTCTGTTACAGTCTGATATTAAAAACTGCGTAAAATAAATTGGTGGGCCAAAAAGAATATGGGTAATGCATTGTTTCTTTAATAGTCAAAGTTGTTGAAAGCAAATGGAGACATCTCGGCTTATTTTTAAATATGTAACCCTTACAGTGTTTTTTTTCAATGACCAAGGATACTTTTTGCCATTATTATATTCAATCTTTATTTTAGCACTCATCTTTTCCATACTGCCAAGTTATTTTGCTTAGAAAATGTGTTACAAATTTATGTATTAGTATATGCACCGAATGACTGTAATATCGTCGTAAAATATTCTATGTTAACGGTGGAGAAACCGAAATTTCTCGATTCGCAAAAGCATTTGTGTAATTCTCGTGTTCATGTAGGTTTTTAGCGTTATGTGAGAGCCAAATTGCAAAAAACCGAAAAAATCCACGACTTTCATTTTTCTTGTACACTTTTACGCACGATATCCCAACATGTTCCGGTGTTCCGGTTAACGAATGTTTTCTTTATTATCCTTATTCCCTACGCAAACTAGCTTATGCTTGCCAATATTTCAATGTGAGATCAATGTTGTTCAAAAGCTGAGAATACAAACTTTTTGTATTCCTGCAGCCTGCCTTGTAAGCCTGCAGCTTTTGCTATAAAAGCAAAAGCTGCAGGCTACATTTCTGAACCCTCCGCCAATGCACAGCCTATGACTGTCGTAGATCCTCTACATCAACGAAGCTGTGTTTGCTAACATCTCAAAATATGACTTATCCCTATTAGCATGTTATATATCGAATGGACGCTATAGACGAATTTTTTGGGTTTCCATCGGTTCGGCTTTTATAGAACTCCTACACTCAAGTCACGCCACCTCCTTGTCAAAAGTGGCATCTATTTATTTAGCCTACCTTCGTCGCCTACCTATAAGAGCAAAATATTTTCTATCTCGACGTTCAAAATCAACAAAAATCATGAACAATGGATGGCCTAGGAACATTGATTTTCGTCACGAATATGAAAGGCGTGTTTTTTGCATCACCACTATAGCTTATAACAATGTCAGCAACCAATCCAGGCTAGGGAATAATAGCTTGCGTATAATGCAAACCTGTTGAGTGGCTTCGAAATAACCTGTCCGTGCTCTCAGGCGTCATCTCTTGATAAAGTAATCGATTGGTCACCCGTGTAACGACGGCTTATTACCATCGGAGCGTTCCAACCTTCTCGGGCCACAGTGTTTACCAAATCGACCAAACAATAACGGGTTAGTAGAATATAGAGCTCGGCCGGTTGGGCGGGGGGTAAATGCGTTCGGTCCAGCTTCCTAAATGCTTCACTTTGCCGTTATCGTCATAGCGCACACCACACCGACTGAGGTGACCGATCAACTTGCTTCAACCCATCAGTCCAGCCATACGTTTCTTTGTTGCTTTAGCGTTAGCGAAATTGAATAGCCAGGTCAAATATATTATGAAGATCATTGCTGAATGTTGGCCCACCGTTTTTGCGTAAGAGATACGTCGCTAGAATTCGTTCCTGATATAGTTGATTCGCAGGCCTTTTTAAGAGAAGTAAAAGAGGCCCCAAAAGACGGAGAACAATTGTGTGTATATCAAATCATCTCGCACTTTTCAAGTCAAGCAAGTAAGCTCTATCTCGTATGACACCTAAGTCTCGCTTATGAATTGGAAATCTGAGTGCGAATATTCCTCTTGAGAGTCGATTTACTACCCATGACTACAGCTCAATTCAAATCACCCTTGTGTGAAACAGTTGGCACAGGGGGCTTAAAATTCCAAGAATAGTCTTAGAACTGATTCGGTGAGTGATATGCGACATCTAGGCGGCGCGCGACACTACCAGATCCAGACTGTAGTTAAAATACCTCATCGGGTACCAGGACATCACACTACATGAGTTTAGATATTTATTGGTTTAATAAAGCTCTCGGTTCTTTTAATGCATCGATTAGTATCTACTTCATGTAACATCAATTAAAGAATATGCAAACATTTTTTCCGAGCGATGAAAAAACAAAATGAAGCGTTTTTATCTCCAATCTTTCAGAACATATCGCCATCCGTTGAGCCTTTTTCGTACATGAGTAAACTCTAGAATCTTGGCTGGGAAAAGGCGTATCAATCATTCGTTTTTTACGACGCCACAAGATAGGGACTACGCCTTTCTTTATTGAAGAGAGAGCATACTTCAAAGCAACGCTAATGCAATTTCGAGCCTAATACTGGGTTTGGTAGTCGCGCATGAGTCAGTACAGGTACAAGCGCTTCAAAATTAAAAGACGAGTAGAAAACTGTAGCGCGAAACGTGTTTGATTTAAAAATTTTATGCGAGTGAAAAATTTGTAGGCGCAAATAATGTTGTAAAGAAAAATTAGGATCGTAACGAAAATGCGAGCTAATGTATATAAGATTCTATTAAAGAATAATTGGAGGTACATCGTACGTTTGGGCGTTCGCTTTGACTAGAATAGGATGGCGGGTAGTTCCATTTTTTTCTCCAATTTGCTTCATTCAAACGCTGGCCTGTACAAACATTGGAATAGCTTTGTATTTTAAAAGTATGCTACCCACAGACGAACTTATTGACGTTGACTGCACTGAGAACTGTTCAAGTTTACTTTGGTTACTATTTTACTGAAGTTTTACACTCAAGTCGAACGCCGAATCCGTCCGTGAGTCAGCTCTTCAAATAATTTTTCAGCTGATTTGCACGGTTTATTCGGTTTGAATTGTACGTGCCTCAAAGGACGTTTCTTGCTGTTACCCAACTATTAGTCGCCACTCAACGTCCAAACTGCTTCCGCATTGCTCGTAGGACAGATGCTATAAATACAAATGTGCAATGGGGTAGAGATCACATCCACATATTCGCCTATTTTCTCCGGTCGCAAGGTGCGGGCGAATGCAGCAGGATGTTGGGCTCGAGAGTTTCGGGAGTCTAAACTGGACTACAACGACCAATATTATCCGCAGTTTCCAATGAATTCAGTGTTGTCACCATCTAGAAACAAAATCTTGATGTTGACTTCTCGGTGATTGTGCTCGGTGATGATACTGAGTGATCTTAGTGCGTCTAAATCCACTGCAACTATTCGAGACCCGAATGCGAAAAATCTGTGAAAAAATCTGTTTTTCCAGTGACTTCAGCTTGACAGGCCAATTCGAATATCCTAAAGTGTGCCTCTACTTTGTAGAAGTGTCAGTTGGATATCTACCTTCTGGTAAAAAATCGTTGTCAAGATACTTCCGTTCTAAGGGGTCATAGTAGACCTCGATGAAACTTCGACTGTAATCGGCGGGTAATTCAAAAGTTTTGGTCGTTTAAGGACTTACTACTTCTGTTGGAGAGACTGATCTTTTTCAAAGATAAATTTTTTATGCTAACTTACTCAACTCACTCGAATTTAATATAAGAACATAGTAGTTAGATCCTGCATGAATAATCTTAGTAGTGGACGGTGGTACATAAATAAAACCAACTCGTATGTGTGCAGGAATTTAATTTAGTTACCTATTTAGTTACCTAGTTAGGTATCTCGGATTTTTGAAGACATCTCTATTACAGCTTCAACTGGAACCCCAGCGGTTCATACTAAATACGACGCATCGTATAATAACTCCAAATTGAGGATTGTGTAAAATCCTCTCAGTCCAAAGGAAACTGGGTGACATGGCGTGAACGTAGGGTGTATTTACAAAATAGATGCTCATGGTCCCGTAATACGATCTTTTTCAATGCCAGTCGTAGGTATCATTTAACATATATTCTAAAGCCATTATGCACTGACGCCAATGAAATTCGAACCGATAATAATATAGGTTTTGCTCAACAAGTTGTCAAATGCTCTTGCATTAAATTACGTAGACAACTCAATAGCCAACCGGGCTTTGATGTAAAGGATCTTATTTATTTAAGGTAACAAAATGGTGATGACAATTGTCTCCCGCAATGTGTGTGTTTATTTTGCGAACCTAAGAATACACTCATTGAAGTCAGGTCGTTAGGTAACGTAAATGGTTCTTTCCAGTCCAAGCAAAGTCATCGACATCCCTACAGCATTGCGATGCTGACCGCTGTTTAACCTCGCGACTACATCGCCTTGTTTACCACACAATTTGCCGTGGGGAAGCATGAAACGTAAAAGTGAATTAACACGTATACACTTTTTTGCTAGTGAAATAATTCAGACAGTTCAAAAATATCACTTAAGGCTCAGATATCTTGACTTCACATTAAATATGGAAGTTTCGCTTTCCTAAAAAAACCGAAAAAGATTAGACTGACGTGGTAGTGTGCCGCAGCCCCTGCGTCTACTAAAATTAGACTTTTTAGAACAGCATGACATTAAATTAGAAGTGGGCGCACTTTCACACGACGAACGAGGTTTGAACGCGTGCAGGGCGTCTGTAACAATAGGAAGTAAGAAATCCACAAGTTTAAAGTACCATTAGACCTCGTTCATTGCGGGTTTTTATCTTTTAAACAGCCTATGATATTTAAGAGTGACCTAGTCGTGCGTGTGATCATTGCTCAGAGAAAATGAAACAAGACTTGACAAAATTGCAGAAGGTCGACGGTTGATTTTCTAAATTCCGCCTAATCATCATTAGCGACTTTCCTTTGGAAGTGCGCGTGTTTAAAAGCATTTCTGGAAGTTTTGCAAGGAGTCTCGGGGATTCGATCCAAAGTTCTTCGGTAAGTGCCAGTATATCTTATGTTTACAAATGTGCAGTGCAACTGACATCGGTCGCCGACGTGCTACAGGTTGTGATGACGAGGGCACTATCACCGCGTTCTTTTTTTCGTATCCACTGAATCTTGAGCGCCCAAATGCAAAGGGTGTAACTTGCAGTAATTATTGTGGGCCTTTATTTAGCAGTAGATGCAGGGATTTGTTTATCTATAGTGACTATTCATCTGAAAATTATACCAAATGTCTCTGCACGTGGGGTAGAAAACGATGTACCGGTAACCAGGCCTCTCCATAAGGCAGTAGCTTTGATCCTCTTGCAAGTCAGCACAGCTTCGTTCGTCGGAAATTCTTGTGAACGAGTGCAGTCTCTTACATCTTGACAATAAGAATGCATTGTTTGGCTGTATGTTGTAAAGCACGAACTTGATGACGTTGAAGTGATGGTTCCATTAATTGCAACTGCAGCGCACACACGAGATATGTTGTGGAAGTGTGCTCTTCAATTCTGAAGGCACTCAGCCTAGCGATAGCGAGAGAGTTTGAGAGATTTTCAAATATCAAGCTTGGTGGCTTGGCGCATTCGCGTACGCCTACGTAAGTGCACGAGTTCGATTCCCGCCGTTGCCCATTTAGGGCAACTGAGGGAAGTATTGCAAAAAGCTGTACCGTGGACATTAAATTGTAGCTGATGGTCAACCCTCAAATAGATATCTGCAAATACCCAGCTTCGGATATAGGATGGTCCTTAAAGAAAAGGTTGTAGACGTTACGCTGTACGTACTTAGCTGCTGAATTAGAAGACGCTAGAATGTACACTTTATGCTCGAAGGACTCGACTAAGCCTTATTGTAATGAACGTCACCAATACAACACGGGAGTCATGGAATGCTCGAGTTCATTGAAATCGTCTCCATTCAAGACCACCCGTGGGGCTGTAGAGCCTTGGCTAATGGAAAGTCATCAGTTCTCACGTCATCAATAGTGGTTATTATGTAAGAGGGACCACAACCATCTCTATCTGAGGGAAGCCCTATAACAACCACATGCGTATGATCAATCTGTATGGCAAGCAGCGTATAATAGACCTATTGCTTACCGATCTATATAGTCTTTATATATCTCTATCTATATATCTCATGTGTCTTATGAGAAATTCACTGTTGCATTAATGCGCGGCCGTGCCGGCTTCATTCCAAGCAGCTGCGATTCAGCTATTATTATTCAGTTATTACCTTGCCATTCAAACCATGTCAACTTTTCGTCCAAAGCTTCCGCACATACTCGAGATTCCATCGGATCGAACCGACTAAGCAGGTCTCTTCAACGGATAAAATGTCTGACCCTCCAGACCGTTCATAGACACGCGAAAATCTGCCGTATACCTCGACTTCAGCCACCGATTGATCTATGCTCGTCTATTTAATGTACTTGGGTTCTGCATTATTCACATACGTGTCCGTAGTTCAATAGCGGTCGACTAGACGTGCTATAGAAAAGAAAGATCATCTTGCCTCTTTTCTTAAGGGCGGATAGAGTATTACAATAGCGGTCGACTAGACGTGCTAT
>MNPL01008993.1:0-12783 GCA_002081605.1 Tropilaelaps mercedesae | reverse complement strand
ATATATATATATATATATATATACCTTGGTAGTTTAAACCTAGCTCCTTTGCCGGGCATTCAGGGATTTACTCTATCCGAGAGCGAGAACTCACTGGTGTTCGTATTTCTATAGCTGTTGTTTTTCACACATACCGAACACATTGTAATCCCGCGGACGCACTCCGTGGTGGTAGATAAATAAATAGGCACACATGGCGCGAATCGCATGTCATATCGCATATACAAACGGATGCCCCTTCGACTTATAGTCGTACGCAAACGACTCCTTGCTGATGCGTCGTCGTCTAGCGACGACAGATTCACTTCAATTCTACCGCGGCTGGATTTTTCTACGGTAATCGGTAGTCCTGGCACTACGGTTGCACACGCGCAGCCGGATCTTTACATGGCGAAATAAAGGTACACGAATGAAAACTTGCTTTCTTTTCAAAGAAGACAGAAAAAAGAGAGACCTCATAGCGTGTTCAACGAAACAAACTTGTCAACGCCTATCCACCTTTGAGCCTTTCTAGTCAAAGTGGTGTTTCAACCGCTGTTAAGCATTATATGCAAACAATATGCTGTCAACAAATGTCGGCGTAAAGATTTCTACCAGTTACCATTCATTCGGTTCCACCTTGTGCTATCCGCAGAAAGAGGACCCTGATGTTACTTACTGACTCATTTTTAAACGGACATGTTTCCTCATAACAGCATGTCGTATAATTTGAGTTTGGTAAGCGGGGCAGGTGAAACGGAGTTAGTTGTATGAGATTTATGCGAAACACCCTTAAAAAAGTATGAGATTTATGCGAAACACCCTTAAAAAAGTATGAGATTGATGTCAAGTGAATAACAAAACCTTCCGGAAGGTGGTGTCGGAACGAGTTGGGTACCTAACCAAACGCTTTTATAGAGCCGCTGTACTGATACATAAAGTTGAATGCTTGCCTCTGTGTTTCATAAGCTAGGAACATTTGGTAATCAAATTTGAAATATGAGTGTAAGACCCCAGTTAACGTCGTCTGAACAAATAGTGGGGATATCTGCACTCCCGATCATTTTAAATAGGGCAGAGGAAGATGTGAAGCTTTCTGTCAAAAAGGCTGCTGAAAGGATAGACATCATGATTAGTTTGATACACCAGCAGAATGATGTTTTCCATGATTTTTGTATATCATGCCTTCATAGATATTCGAATACCTTCCCGTACTAAAGATACGTTCATAGCCTACTTTACAAATGAAATATTGGGTAGAACTTTAATGATAGTCGCTAAGTTAAGTGAGCAGGAAAACTATGGAAATTACGCCCTTAAAAAATACTTATAGGAACAGATTAGATCGCATGTTATAATTTAAAACTGAAACCCCTCCACTTTACTTTTTTCATTGATTTTAGTGATTATTGTTTAAGGTGTAAGCAATCGTTAGTCAAGAATATACTATGCTGACGTTAGATACAATACGAATTAACACTCAGACGAAGTTGTGTCCATCTCGGCGAAAAGTGACTCGGAAGGCAATAGCTCCGTATCATCATTCAACGACCAGTAGTAGTTAATGCAGATCGAATCAGATTGGATGTTCAAACTAGGCGAGAACAAGTAAATACATTAATATTAAATCAGGTGCAATATAAAATATCAATGCGCGTATCCAATGCAGTCTTCATTGCATACATGTTACCCAACATGGACGTGTCCTGAACAATAAACAGGTAAACGGTATAAGGAGTGCATCCGCACATTGTACCCTTTGAAAACTCTAGGGTGTTGCTAAACGGACAAAAATGTCAGTCGGTAAAAAGAGTGGAAGATGTCACAGTTGACAGCATCCGAATCATTTGGTCTTCTAGGCACTGAAACGAGATACAAAGACACCGAGCTTCCGAAGCTTTTCAATATGGTATTTTGTCGCCTGCAGTACCGCCCTCTCACTTAGCCGACCTCACTTTTCCTCTATGTCTATAATGTCGAATTATCCACCTTAACGACAGCAACTTTCCAAAATTATTCCGTACAGCTTCAGCCAACGCAGCCTTCTGCGGTTGCATCGACGTAGCCAACGTTTCACTATATCTTGAACCTATTCTAACTGAGCCACTGGTTCCAACTCTAATCTAAATCGCGATAATATCGCGAGGTTGTTATTGACCCGTGCTTTCCTCTTAAAGACACAGCAGTTTCACTGCCTCTGCTAACGCTACCGTTTTGAATCCGAAATCACGCTGGTCGGTACACCTCGTTCTGTCACATGCCAAAGCTGGACGGTCTGTTGAATTCAGGAAGGGGATGCACCTTATAACAGAAACTGGCGGACCAGATGGAATCCTTGAGGCCACACACTCATGAAGGGCGAAGTAGCAGGAGAGGGGGACAGTTTTTATTTGATCTAGGCCTTTCGTCGTAAGCTTCAAACCGTCTTTGACCTATTCTGCCGTGGTCGGTTGCTTCAGGTTGCTTCATCTATTGTCCGTTACTTTTCACTGTCAGGCGGGACTGCCAACCATCTAACTGCATATATAATTAAACTAAACACAGTGAAGATAACGGGAGAGAGGTTAGGATGCCAATCATAAGCGTTGATGAGAGATATGCGTTTGGTTCAGAAGTGGTAGAATAAGTTACAACGGGAAATAGTGACTCGACGTTGTGCAGTCAGTTGGGCAGCGCTATTTACCCGCTCTGGGCAACGGTAGACCGTTATCAGATTAGAGGAATACCGTACAGACCTGAATTCCGACAAGCATATGCGCAAATCCCGTGTACCATTGGCAATACAACTGTACACGCATTAGACAATATCCTGTTGTGGCTTTTTCAACCAAGCAGGCTCTGCTAAAAAAGAAATCCACCATCGACGATTTGAGTTCCCGCTGAGGGAATGCTGCAAATGGGAAGAGTTAAGCAACCCAAGAGATCGGACAGAACTAGCTTATAATTGCTGCGGCATTGAATTAGTGGCCGACAGTCTGTAAGGCCAGTCTCATGAAGGCTGTTGTCAGTAGGACTCAGGTAGTGGAATGTGTAGATGGTATCAAGCACCGTAGCCATATTAAGATAATGTCGTAAGTGACGAAATCTGATAATTATGGTCGTAATAGAAACACTAGTTAGCTTCACATGTCCGTATATTGTCTCGCCACGTGCAAATAGTTTATTATAGAGTTCAGTTTTGATCCCTGAAACTGCAGTTTAAAAAATGGGCTTATCCAGTACCTGCATCTTTTTATCGTTAAAATATACTTGTTAAACCTTGCGTAGGATTAATTTGTAAAAAGAAGCCACGACCTGCATGTATGCTACAAATATCTACAGAAAAAAATTACATCGCATGATGGAACGCTACAGACATATCCGCGCCTCAAAAATAGCTAATTGTAAAGATAAACGCAAGAAATCTTACTAACGTATCTGAAAGCAGAAAACCACAAGTATAAAGCACACGTCCGGTGGCGAGGCTACGAACAGGACTTTTCCTCAAACAACAGTCAACTAATTTCAAGGGTTTCGTTCAACTTCACCGCACCTGCTAAAATTAGTCTTTTCTAATATGCATCAATGCCCTTGTTCATAAATAGCGGCTCGAACCTTTTCTGCTTTCTCGCGTATAGACTTTGCTCGGCCACTTGTAGCCAAGGTTTTTCGATAGCCGTCCCGACTTGAAAACGGACGACATTCCCAAAGTGTTCAGTTTTCACTAAGATGTTTTGGGAACCTATTTGTAGCCTCTGCAGCACAGCGATGGTTCTACCGTCGATCAAAGGGTAGACAGCGAGGTCAGTGCGTAGATGGAAAACCTTTTAAAAAAAAATTGTGTATCTGAAGACAGGGTGATAATAGCTTATTTTGTCATTGGCTTGCGCCGTCGAAACCGCAGCAAAATTTACTTGAAAAAAAAACAATCAGCGAATGCTCTCAGTATAATGCACTCTTAGCATTGTCACTCGAAACGAAATCACAATACAGTTTAATTATGTTACTTGCGTCTACTAGAGTCGTTAATAAACGACGTTTTGTAAACGACGTGTTGTCTCGCGGCGCTTATTAAACAGTAACGGGTACAAAAGTTCCTTGGGCTTTGCCTCGTCTAGTCTAAGATTTTGTGAATAATTCGCACAAATCGCTCTGAAACTGTGCAAACATATCCAATTGACATTGTCGCCAATTGACACTATTTAAATAATGAAACGTTTAAACGTGTGCAATAGGAAAGGATCTTGTCGATGACTTCGAAAATATAAAATTTCGATCTCCAGTCCAAAATTGAAAAAAGCAAAACTAATATATTGTTTTGAAATATTGTGTACCGATCTAGTGTGATCATATAAAACCATGCAAAATGCTGAAGATTCCAGCAGGAAACGTTTTGTCGTCACGGCGCCCTTATTGCGATACGTAAAGAAAAGACCATTCCACAGAATTGTTAGAAAAATTCAATACTCCTTAAGAGTGGTGCTCTATAGATGTTTCAATGGTTCCCTTAGAGCCAAAAAACGTGCCAACATAATTTTTTGCTGGTTATTTTTTGAATTGCTAATCCGTAAAACTGCATACGTTTTTATGTGTTAGTCCGCTACCGTTTCTCCCTGGACATTCAATGTGGAAATGCTGCAGTCTCTTCAGATCATTTTAGGCTAAAGCTAGCTGACATTTCTGTTTTAAGCTGAAAAAAGGAGCTTGCGACGGGGTTATGGGCAATGATTGATAAGGAGCTGTACGCATATTTAGTGTACCATAGTTACTACTACGTACCTTTAATAAAGTTTCGTATCCGTCAATTCCAAAGTTTTCCAAAACGGTTTAGTGCCACTAAAGGTATTTTTAAGTAAATTTTACAGGTCGGAATATGTCTACATTCATATTGGGCTCCCTCGAAATTAAGAATGACATAATTCTTAAGGTCGATCTCACATTGATTCATCCAATTAGTCAGCCTGATCTAATCTTCATTTTTCCTTCACGCCCATACGCTCTTTTTGGTTTAGCCTTCTCCCCTCTGCGTTACCTGTGGTGTAGCTCTACGTGATTTGCTCTTCAAGTCCAACACCATTCGGCGATCTTTTCCATTGACTTATCATCACTGGTTAGCTATTCCGAATTCATCTTGTGGTGTTACAGTCCTTTCTTATATTAAGGCGCTTGATTTTATATTAAGGCACAGCAACCCTGCGCGTATTGGATACCTCCTTTCGCACCTTGTGGGATGCGTGCAGTTAGCGTACCGCCTGATTTACCCTCTTCTACCGATGAAACATAAACAACATGGTCTTTTCAGCGGCCTAAGACGCGTTTGCTCTTGAACTGACAAGGTAACATTTTCACATTCAACTGTACAGTGTACCGAATCGAGTGTTACTTCTGGAAGGCTAAGCATTTAAATGCTGATTTACCCTAAACATGCAGGTATCACACAATGTCTGTCTGATATTATGAATTTTTTAGTAGCTCTCGCTATCTGTGAACGAGCATATATTCTGAGCATCGAGATCCAATTTTGTACTAATATGGTGCGTTCGTAAAAAAAGTTTTTATCAAAGTGTTCTTCTAATTTAATCATCTCAATTTCATCAAACATATTCTGATAAGTCTAATTTTTGTTAATCTTCGTGGGTTGGTGCAATCGCGTGTATATATAGAAGCAAAGGTGCGAATACGTAGGTTTGTTCTTCACCACTGCACATGTATATTTATAGGATTTGTTTGACGAAGGAACGCAAATGCAAAAAATATATATTTTTTGTTTTTGCCATGAAGGTTATATCAATTAGGAAGACCGTTCATTTAAAGTAATACCTGTGAGTCACAGCTACCACATCATTATCAGCTACAACGCGTCATTTAATTTATAACACGGAGCCTTGGGTCTATACGGCTGCTTTTAGTAATTATCATTGCTAATATACGGTTACATATATGACATATTTGTTGGTAATATGAGAAAAAGTTTAATTACGTTGCTGGAAAAGATAAGGCTTTCCGTCATTTCTCATTCTTTCCGCCACAAAGCAGAAAAGCGTTAAGGGTATTTTCAGTATTATTATTATTATAAGGAAACACATACTTATGTGCACTCTGAGCGATTTAGGCATATCTATACGCGCTTATACATTTTTTAGTTATACTTAGAAGTACGAGAATTTGGCCTAAGGTTTCTTTACAGTACAAATTAAAAACTAAATCGGTTTACTATCATATAGTCTTGGCGACAGTTTTCATCGTCTGTGCATGTGTCGTGGGTACGTTTGACCTATCCTTGTCTATCCTGATGTATTCTTTCATACCGACTCCGACGGTGGACAGATTTGTTAACGATGGCATTCTTAGCTTCGTGTCCGTTAGGAAAAGATTTTAGACACCACCTTTAAAGAGCCGTGCGGCGGAGGGATATTGTGCAGAGTAAAACAGGGATAAGGTATTTGAAAAAAAAGGTCACATTATGAGAAGCAGCACGCGTGCTGACAAAATCCTGCATACGGCGCCAACTTGTTGACTCCACCCTTACAGAATCTCGCTTCCACATAGTTTCCTACCCGATCGGATGTGCATGCATTCACTGTCCTTCACGAGGACAGGTCACTTCAAGTACCGTCAGTCTACATCGTAGACGCAGATCGAACCACATTTTGACTTTATTTCTCATAAAGTAATGAAAACAAAAAACCAGAAGAAACATCACACCGGGCCAAAGTCCGCACATCATTATACCTGCTCCGTATTAATGAAATTGCATGCATAATGCGTTCTGTCTTTCTGAATTATTTTTTTTTTTAATTAATTTAATTTTTTTTTTTTTAATTAATTAATAATTTTTTTAATTGAAAGACGAAGTTGTTGGTCTTCATGCGAAGTGCTTGGTAGAATAGGAATTATGAGTGTATGGATAGTAGCCGAAGCATAACGGTACCGGTTACAGAGGGACCTCAACGCCACTCTCTAATGCACTTTTGCACACTTACTACCGAATTTATCAGGAGTTAATCTATTGTGTTCATCTATTTTACGTGGAACGCGTTAAACTCTTTATTAGTCCAACTTAAGAATAGAAAAACCGTCACCTATGCCATGATGCAGCTGACACCTTTGACCAATTCTGATCAGTTCAAAAATATTCAATGTAATTTGTTATGTACTATGTTCTCTTGTGTTTTTCATGCCTAATCCCATCGCTTCAATTTTCATTAGATTCACCGATACGGTTTCTTGTGTAACCAACTCTTAGCACACAATTGTGTTCTGTAAATTTAATTGATACAATGCAACTTTAAGCTACATTGTTATGTGTTTCGATCTCTGTGGAGGCCCTCTCTTTCCCTTTATATCTAGACTTGCGCCATTGAGATACGGGTATCATGTAGATATTCCGTTATACATGCAAAAATTTCTGTGGTGAGTGGCTGAACTATTAGTTATAAGCGTCTGCTCTTCCGCTTGGTCAATCGTGACGGTCATGTCTGCAGAAAAGCAGCATACAGTGGAGCTTTCCCAACGAAAGGCCACCCCACAAAAGACTCATACTCACGGAAGCCTATCGTTGGTGGTACAAAGCGGGCGATGAACAGATCATGGCTTCTCATGGCTTTTGTCCCTGAACAATGTATCCTGTAAAAGGTTAAGACGGAGAAAGTAGATTACAAAACGACCAAAACAACTACTGTTATCAGCTGTTCTCTGAAGAATGCTTGTGCACTCACAATGTTCAGCATCCATATTGAGTCAGCCGCTATTGCATTTTGAGCATATCTTAAGGATTCTCTGAAAGTCCGTGGGATCCTTTACTTTAGACCAGCTAATCGCATTTGTGAACGAGCTTCCGTCCATTAGGTGCCGGAATTGTACCTAGGCACTACGTTAGGCCAAACCGTTTGCTTTGAAGTCTTTTGACTGTGAGGAAAGCAGGTTAATCGTCGTTTGAGCACGCTAAAATTTTCTCCCAATGGCCATGATAATTGGCTTAAGCGCTCTAGAGCCACAGTACAAGTAAGCGTACTTGTCCTAGATGGCGTTGGCTAGGGAAATCCTAAAGGCTTTGAATTAAATAAGACCGTATGTTGCTTTTGGTGAGAGATCTGTCTATCAGTTTAGTTGATTTGGTCTTTCTTATGTGGAGGTTTTTACAGCTCTTATCGTCAGCAAGTTAGTATTATACTACAATACCTTGGCACCACATTTAGTCGAAGCGTACATGCATAGTAAATATACATGCATAAAATGCACCTTATGAAATCGTAGACCATTAACAATTTATAGATAACTTGTGATTAAATGATGCAGCTGTGAGTTTTTTGTCTGTACTATGATGTAAAGGCTCAGTTGCAATACGGTTATCCAACTCTGGGATGACTACATAAATCTAACTGAAGATAGAAATAAAAGCTAGGCAGCGTTATTTGAATCACTTCTTTCGCATCACCTCTTTGTCCTTTTATATTAGTAATCGTTATTGATTAGTTAAATTGACTTACGCATTACCAACATCGAAGAGAATTGGTCTGTTAAGACCCGTTTGTTGAGCGTAAAAGGATACAAGGACAGTATCCGTACCCGCCTTGCGATATAATACTTTGAGCTACGTGGTATACATGTCGTAGTTTCCTTTATTTCTTCTCTGACAGAAAAAATCTCATTCTTTGATAAAAAAAAGCGAAGGTAATATGAATAAGCAATAGAGCCAACAAAGCAGGTGATTTAAGCGGATCACGCTATGCTCTAATAACCGACAGCAACGACAGCTAGAGAGGTATGTCAACCGATTGGAAAAATGCCTGGCTAAAGTTGTATTTCACTGCAGAACGGATAGGTTAAAATTGTAAAGCCTATCTACGCTCTATCACATAGTCTAGAAAATCACTTGGTCTAATAATTAGCCCTCAATCAAAGATGTCACCCAAAAAGTATTGGCAACTTGTAGATGTCTTTAAAGCTGAACAAAACTCTTTTCTCCGTTATAGGATGCAATGCAGGCGTACACCGTATTGCTCAAGAACTTTCGTAGGGACTTTCTAGCTGATGCTCTTGATATTAGATATCGTTTCCTGTTGAAATTTGTAAAACCACCTTAAAGCCATTATCAATTAGAAACAAGACGAAAACAGCATTGCAAGTGGATTGGTATGCTTTCTTTCAATAAGGTTATTAATCTCCTTAATGTTTTTTAGTTGTAGCCACTAATTTCTCTTACGTAGGGCATCACCCTTAGTGGGATTCTATGATACCTAAAAACTGGCAAAAATTTTTCAGGTAGATGCGACAGTATTTTCCCATTATATAGCACGCATGAGAGAACAACTGGAGATCGGCCCGCTAGATCTGCTTTTTCGCTCAATCAACCACTTTCAATTTATCAGCTCTTTCCAAGAGTACGAAAATATAAAATGCGCATAAGATTACACCAAGTCTAAATTGAGAACATGAACGGTCCTCATTTTTTAAAGTCCTGTTTGCGTGTGATGTTGTTGCTGTGAATAGTGTGTGCGTTTCACCCTGTACTCGCGACATACTATAGTTTTCTCGAGACACGTCTATCTACTGATATCGCATATAATGAGTAGGCGACACCGTGCTAAACAAAGTGCGGGCAAGGTGATCAATTACAAACCGATGCGCAAAAAGAAAAGGACATAGGATCTATCGGCTAAGAGAGTGCCTTTAAAAGAGGCAAAGAGCCCATGCAAGTGGATGGCTTAGTTGTAACTCCTGTTTCACTGTTGGCGGCGCAGTCTCTATGATGTTGGCGCTACAACCGACAGGCCCGGATATGCCCAAGAGCCATTGTGGAGTCCAAACAGGATATCGGACTATGAATATCACCGAATAAGGCTATGTGGGCGACTGTGACCATCGTTTCAGGAGGTGTTAACTTGAACACAAAATACGCCTAGATCAAAACAAAACATTAGACGTATCAGCTAGCCAACGGCGAAGCGAAAATTAGCACCGCAGGTCGATAGTTTTCTTTGCCAATTAAAGATATCCGCCTTTAAAAATATTGATGCCCGTACCCGATAGCAATACCCGCTCAAACAATTATGATCGTCCTAATATATGAGAAGAGTTTAAGAGCTTCTGAGCATTATTTGCTTGCTATTCGATTCTACGTCCAGCTTTGGTTATTCTATTTAATAATTGGTTCAAGCCGGAAAAATAAACAGTTAAATTTGGAGATCCTTTCAGTTTCGGCGGCAGTGGTGGCGAAGTTACACTAAACAGTAAAAATAGGATATCTCAAGCAGTTATAAGTTGATTCAGTATTATCACCTCCGAGTGCCTCAATCTGCCCGGGTTACACTTTCCACGGAGCCTTTAGAGGTATACCATTCCGTCGAGACTGTATATAGTCAACTGAATTCTATATAAAAAATATTCCAATTATAAAGGGATGAATTCAACAAGTCGAGCGTATTGCGAAATGATCTAAGTTTATTTTTGTCCCTACATGTTAGTATATGAGTTTCCCAATAGCCACAAGATGTGTACCTGCTGGCTGAAGAAGGTTAGCGATATGTGCGGTTTGTGCTAATACCATATTACGGGTAGTGTGTCTCAGTTGCGCCATCAGACAGAGTTGTCGTCTCATCCGTTTGATAGCGACATCGTGTTAGCCAATCGTCATCTGCAAGGGAATTGGACTTCAAAGGCACATGACTCATCCAGTAACTCACTGGAGTCTTTGAATTAGAATAATTTGAGTAGCTCCATAGCTAACACCGCCCGCGTTCTTTAAAGACATTTGTCTAAGAAGACACCAGATAACGGCGCATGATGGTCGGAATTGGGACAGAGGTATGTTATTTGTGTACGAAATTCACATAACACATATCCTTTATAGCTTTATACACACACATAGCACACATCCTGCAATTTCTGTCCAACGGCACTTTGCGTGCCCGTTAGTGCACGCATTCCGAAAGCTTGATGACAATCAGAGTTAAAACTCAATAGGTGTAGGCAATGACCTTGCAATGATATTATGGGGTTACTTAAAGATTAATATTGTTTGCCCGGTTCAGTCGGTGTATACTTCGCTCGTTAAAGATAGATTCAATTAATAACATACGTAAATTATATACTGTACTTCAGTATACCATGTGCAACAAGGTAAGGTTCCACATAGGTTCCGATCGCTTTTTTCTGTTTAGGTTAAAGTTTCCACTGCGCAATGACATTACCTTTCTTCCGTTTGTATGCGATTGGTTTTGCTAGCGCAAGTGCAGAGATCGCGTTTAATTGTTGATAAAACATTTAATCGAGTTTACCGTTAAGTCTTCAATATATCGACAACATTTGTGTTCTTAATTTTTTTTACTTTTTGTGAGAGTCTCTTGCTACAGCCTACTATTGTTTCTTCTTACAGGTCCCCACGAAGCGTTCGACTTGAAATTTTGCAAACCTAATTGAGTTTATTTCTGCTGTCGGCACTCTTGCACCTATCTTTACACAGGCTTGCAACATGCGCAGCTGGTTAGAACTGGTTTGATGTGGTCCGTATGTTTTGAACATAAGTCGACGAAATAAAGATTAAGTAACTCAGAATGCAAGAGGCTAAGTTCAACGCTTGTTAAGTTACTGAGGAGGCGGTTTAAAGAACTCACCGCGGTGAGTGAGCGTTATTAGCCATAGGCTGTGCGGCAATGCTGTAAAAAAGCGTTGGCTGTTTTACGCTGGGAACACGGTAAGCGCTGTGGCCTGTTGGAGCATTTAATCCTGTGAGCAACACCAACAGGTGGAACGCGGTTGCGTGCACGGAATTGTTGTACTTGTTCGAATAGCGCATGAGGGATGACTCGTCGTTTTGAAATTGAAGATCGCTGCTTTGGTTAAACCCAACAACTTCGACAAGGAACAAGTACCGATAGCTCACCTAACCGTTCCTGGTTAGGTGACATCTGAAGTGCATTCGTGACAACTGTCCCGCTTGCGTACTTCTAAATACAAGAGGATGAATGGAACAAGAAAACAAATGCAACGAGCACATCGCTACAAAATAGAGGAACTGTCTGCGTCCAAACGTCCGATCGGATATGTATACACGAAGTCACATAAATGTTCCTTAGGCGCGTCACAACAACGGGCCAACGTGTTAAGTTTCCAAACTGGAAACCTGCTGTAGTGCAGTATTAATGCATTAATAAAGTTGTGCGTCCAGATTGAAACTCGGTTCTATGACCCTTATTGGCTAAGCCGGATTGGCTCTGACTTCTGAAATTGGTTCATATGGGACGAGGGTGAGTAACAGAATAAAATCACGACGCGTTGCCCGAGTAGATACATTGGTTGTCATCAATATAATGCCATGCAATAAGCGAAAATAGAGCGGAGAGCAATTAGAAAGAGCCATCATAAAATTCCAACGATTATGCTCATTGCCCATTATCCATGGTCCAGCTTTCCGGCTGCTGCTTTGATTTGCCATTTTGCTTTGTCAAACAACATCAGGCGGTGTCAAATTTCCTTGGGTGGTGCCAAATTACATCAGAAATGTCAAATCACAATATTAGAGAAAGAGAATAGAAAGAGAGAGAATGAGTGTAAAACAAGAGGCACTAAGTGGCGCGAGAATAAAATGTAATTATGTAAATTTTGAACATTCACTTTTTTAGTAATGATACATCATATCGTTGTAGATATGCCTAAAGCGCTTGATGGTACGGCATGTGTGAAAGACACCCTATGAAGAAACTATGGCAGATTTTGAGCAACACAGAACAGGCAGACGAAACAACTCAGAACTAATTTCCATATATATTCATCCAGCATCTAGCATGATATATATATATATATATATATATATATATATATATA
>MNPL01008991.1:0-16208 GCA_002081605.1 Tropilaelaps mercedesae | reverse complement strand
GCAAAAACTGCTACCGTGGACGTTAAATGTTGGCTGATGGTCAGCCTTAAAAAAATATTTAGATACTTGAGCAAGTGATGGCATCACTTATCCGTGGCAATCGTGAATATGTCTGCGCTTAAACAAACCATGATACACGAATATTTAAAATAATGACAATAGAAAGAAAACTTAAATATATAGAAAACGTTTTTGAGGACATCATGCTAAATAGAAAGGTAGAAGTACTCTATATATCTAGTTTTTGCATAGTTAAGTAAATAACTGGCACGGCTAGCACAAGCGCACAATATGGCTATTCGAGTACAACGCAGATTTCTTCAGGAAGCTCCAATAACACAATGGATTAAAAGGTATAGGATGGAGCAGTGTCTTAGTGTCCCTTTCTCAAATATAAACCCTTGTGGATTTGACAGGAGCGCCCAAAATGTCGGCCCTGACACTCTCCTCCAGTCCTCATACAATCGTTAGCGCTTTATTGTAACTCAATTCCTTTTACAACTATTACGTACCAGATTTATTCTGTTAATCCAGCGTGTGCCAAATGTGCTTTCAGTGCGACTGCATGCGATCTAAGGACCATTGTGTTCATTCGCGCATTCTGGTGCTGACTCGTTTTAAATATTCTGCACACCTTTGTCCAGCTGGACATGGAGTTTCGGCAAGTGATCAGGAAACTGCCACTTCAATAAAGGTGATGCCACACATGCCATCATCGGTTCATCTTTTTTACGACTTTTTTACGATGGATGCGAGTTCGTTCATTTCCGAATAAGCATAGCATGCTCACCATGCTTGCCATAGTTGACACGGTATATTTTATCGAGCACAACTAAAGTGAAATCAGTTTGTCAACGTTAATTTCGTGCAGTGGTGCCCTTTGTGCCATAGAAATAATGGGACACACAGCCACCTTTCTGCAATCGTTTTATATCTACCGAATCACCTGCCTTCGTGATTTGAAAATTCATTATAATTTTATTACACTTTATTGTTTGTGAGATTTTGTTAAAAAATGCTATCCACAATTATTTGAAATCATTTCGGGTGGACGATGAATGGACAACGGTGACAAAAATCGTATCGTTAGTTAGTCAGACGAGTCAATAATACTGATTTGGTTTAAAGAATGACCTGTACTTGTAGCAGCCACCCTGTGTATCTCTTTATAAGCATATAGATGCCTTCCGTGATCGATGCGTCGCCCAGTGCTATACAGCTGTTCACATTATTAGTCAATTATACACGAGGTAGATGGCTCGGGCCACAGTGTGCTATATCGGAGTGCATGTATACTGATTCGGAGATATTCTTATTTTGTGCTGTATGCTTGCATGTATGAGGTTGTTGCAGCTGTTCGACAAATCCGCAGACACATACAAGCTAAATGACCAGTCAAAATAATCCATACACAACCTGCACGATGTGGGGAATGAGTAAAAAATTTCACGACCACGAGTCGAGTGCACGAGAGTCTCGCAAAAGGTTCGGAGTTTGCCTAAGGTGTGATTGAGGCTGGTAACCTGAAGACTATTTCCATCAAGACGCAGTATCACGAGCAAGTCAGGATCATCACAATATCTCATTTTCCTTTTCTACCTTCTTTACTTGGTTATTATATCGTCCCTCTTCACATACTCGTATACGCACAAGCACATGCAGACAATCAGTCACCACAACCTGAGCGGTAAACTATGCATAAAAGTGATAGATATAAGGACTAAATCTTTCTCAGAAATCGTTTTAGTATTTTATAAATTTGTCTGTTCCTTGCACTGCGTAGTGTGCGTAGAGGTTTTTTGATGCTGCTGACGAAGTAGAGCTATTAAATTCAGGCTAAACAATTTGTAACTAGCGTAAATCTACAAGTCCTACAGAACAATTCGTTAATTCTAGAGTAAATATCAACAGGTATATAAAACCGATCAACGACTACTGCAGACTGAAGCGGGAGAACTAAAGTGTGGAAAAGCAGTGTCCGCCACACTTAACTTCTTTTTAGCATCGAAAAACTATATTTGCGCAAACGACCAATATAATCTCTACGATAAGCTAAGATAGCTCAAACAGTGAAAAGGATGCGACAACTCGGATTATCGGCGACGGCACGGATTCATCGGATGACACGTGGACAAACGATGGACGATGAATACGAACCTCGGTGCTTTGATTGGCAAATCGGGACGCAAAAAACATAGTGGCAACATCACATAAACGCTTACTACACTTCAGAATCGCGACTGAGTAGCATGTAAAGTACAGCTTCCGTCACAGCCAATTATAATTCTTTATTCAGTTATTGAGAAACGGTGGTAGAGTGTTTCATTGTGTAAAAGGACGTTCATTAGATTTCTGCATCTTAGTGGGCGCATTTTATAGGCAATTTGTCTAAATTTAATGCTGCCTTTGTCGCAACGTCCCAATAGTAGACAGACAATTCTATTTTGTAGAAACTAGTATCAATTTATTGACAGACAATGTTGTCTTCGATATTCTACATAAACTCCTGAACTCATACAACTTACATCAAGCTACTGGAATACGCACTAGAACTGCTGACATCCACCATAACCGAGGACGGACGACTGCATTTACTCCAATTGATCGTGTCCATTGTGGCTTCTAGAGCAGATCGTGGGTCAGAAAGTGCTTATTACCGCATACTCAGATCACTAACACACGTTCAGTGCAACCTTTAGCATAATGTAGATAGCAAATCAGTCGACAGTCATCAAGTTCTATAACGATTAACTTGGAACGCAATTTTCCACGACCAACTAGGGTCACTTCTGTACAATGCAGCAAGCATTTATAACTTATGGCATGTACGTATTACGCATTGATACAAACTTAAAAAGGCATTGCACGGCTAGGAAATAATGATTCATATCGGAGCTGCAGTATAGGACATATAAATATGTCATTCCAATGTCGAGTTAAAAAAAGGCTCAGAGGCAGGGTTACACCCGTATCAAAACCGCACAAACCTTTACTTATTGAATATGTCAATTCAAGTTCGGTTTTATCCGCGCATCTTGATTAATCCGCCATACCTTAGGTGTTGTGGCCAGCCTGGTGCGTTTTCTGGTAAATCATTCGATAAACATTTTTTTGAAGCTGTACGGCCTACCACTGGCTAGACTATTTAGACTTGTGATATTGTATGAAGGTGGAAACCGTTTTTATTTTGGGAATATAGACAAAGTGCTATCTTAGTCCGACTAAAAAAATTTGTAATGCAAGTACTCTGTTTTCCTGGGGTCACTGTGTTTTTTAAGAATGTAACAATTTTTTCATTCAAGAAAATAATTTGTGTTGCGTTGTGTTATATATTTTTAATAAATTTTGCGATTGATTTAAATAATACGATCTATTAAACCAAAACAGTTCAAGGTAAGACGGGGACAGGGACAACAACGGTCCTTGTATTTTTTCATTGCTGAGGAATCACGAAGATCGATAACCCTCTATTCTGTAACATATTTATAAATAACGCATTTAGTGCATTGTAAGTTAATACTCGTAGCTAACGGGACCACTACTACCCGGCTTATTTGTAAATTTATCATAAATGTTGAGAGAATTCAGGTGGAACTGGTACATATTACTGCAGTACAAGCGCACCAAATTTTACATGAATAGAAAAAAATTCGTGTCGCCCAGTCCTTGACCGTCAACAAGGATCAAGGTGATGAACGCTAAATACGAGAACTAGCACTTGAATTCTCTTCCATATCAGTAAAGTTTAAGGAATAGTAAATTATACTTTTTAAAATGCGTTCCGAAATATTAAATTGGAAATGGCCTTCGCAACACGTTATTGGTGTATTAGTGTAGCATTAGTGTAGTAGTACATGACAAACTGACCTATGAAAGAACATGGTAACCATGCATCTGAAAAAACCGATCTGGCGTAGCTGCTCTCAGCCCGCCTCCGGAAATACGTTCGAAACGATACTTTCTTTTCATGTGTCACATCTCTATGCACTGCCATGTGGCGTAGGTTCGCATCTATGGCCTGAGATGTATGTGCCATGAAAAAACGACCTCGGTTTTATTGTTTCTTAGTATTAAGCCGTGCTCTTTTCACAGCAATCAGTAGCGCGAGGTTTAAATTCAACCTTTTCCTAAACTCAATATGTATTCTCGAGTTTTTAAATTAAAAAATGTATTGCTTTAATGTAGCTAGGCTGGACGCTTACCCTGGAAACGCCTGCCCAAGAAGAACGGCTACATAGTTGGTTAATTTTGTCAACTCCCACCAACCTTCAGTCAAAATACTCCTCAGAGAACCTGACGTATAGTGTTAGGAAAACTCTTTCAAAAAACCGTAAAGCTGTAAATGCATACTAGTTCGTATGAATAAAAAGAGACCGCCGTTTGCAATATATTTAGTCATATATATAAATAATGTTTCTTCCGCTAGGCTTTTACTAAGTGTTAAGTTCCACATGAATAAAACTGAAAGTACAGGTTATTTTATCCGAATTTTCTGGCAGTGTATTATTTGAGAAAGTTTATCGTGAATATGAAGTTTGACTGTTCCTGAATTGTTATAGGATTTTCAAGCGTTGCATAGTTACTGGGACTTTAGTTTTTGTATAGTGTTCATTAATCAATGCACTTCCTTGTAGATAGTAACCTCTATTGTTTTATTTGCGTAATTGTTAAAAACTGCGAAAAAAACGACAACACTAGTAATATATAAGATGAGTATCTATATATGTAGGGACAACACCGTCTTCATTGCGCTTTAGGCAGTTTACTGCAGCTGTAAACACCAGAGTGGATCAAACGTTGCAATCAAAATATCCACATTCTTTTATTTTGGAGTCTATTTCCCTAACATTAATTTGGACTGACCATATTCAAAAGCCAGGAAAGACAAATTGATTGTCGAAGAAATAAGGTTCTGGCACTAGGTTGGCTTGGTTCTATCAGAACTGGCATTGCTACTTGTCCAGTTGAATCGACTTAAAAGCAAGCTTGTGTCTCTTGACTGATAGCGAAACTGAGTTCGAACTGAACATATATTCTCCGGTACTCAACGCGATTCAGACGAGATGTCAAACTTAGAGAACGTCGCGGGCATACGCTGCACAAGTGGAAGATCAACCTAACGTAGCTACAATCTTATCGACTAGATATAAGTAGGTAACGTTTAAGTAGTTTGTTGGTTCGTATTTCCTAAGTGGCCATGCGCTACCGACCCTCTCTAAGAATGGGTCGATCTTTGTTCAAGCACTTTGCTGCTGTGGGAATCATCGTGCTAGGAGCAGCGAACATTCAATTGAACAGTTTTCTCTTGGTGCCACAGCAGTGAAACTAGGCTAGACACGAGTTGCTAGATTATCAGCTTAGCTGTACAACGTCGCCCGAATGAATAACAAGGGTTTAGCCACATAAGGTACTTCAAGAAGCGAGCGTATTCAATTGTCGGACTCTATCTGAGATGAGATATTTTGTCTCGTTGGAAAATTTTCTCGAAAAGGTGCCATTGAGCTCCATCTTAATGATAGTGCCACATATTTATTACAAAATGCTACAACAATATTGCAATCCACTGAGAATCATGTACGCCTTAGTAGTAGTATAAAAGTGTAGTAGACAGTTATGCAAAGATCTTTTATGCGCCAAACATGTATAAATAGTACAGTTTCAATGCAAGCATTGAACCGGATAATTTCCTGAATATCTGCGTTGTTAGTTAATTGTTTTTCGGAAAGCTGGTTTAACATAAAATGTAGCATACCTTGTGGAAAGCCTCGTTAGTGAACGAGCAGAATCTCTGTTTGAATAGCTGTTGACTATTTTTCATGAAGTGTAATCGCTTTTGTTTGAACGGAGGTCGAAAATCCCCGTGGCTTATTAGACGCATATCTAGGAAGTGATTTGTGGTGGCTTCAATTGCCAAGGGAGGTCATCTCAATGAAATCGACAAAGTTCACAAGTTTGTACCAAGCAGTCTTGCTTCTTTTTTCAGCGAATATTCTTAGCCCAAATACGAGTTTACGTGGTCATTGCGAGCGTTCCATTGACAGCTTCCCAGCGCACTATCAGATTAAAATGGAACAATCGCGTGGCTTCAGTTTTCTCTCTTACGTCCGCTAAAGACTATTACCACTATCATTATATTCGCATCTATTTAGAATTGCTTGTTTCCATATCCACGCCATCGAGATTAACCTAATCCTACAACGATGTATTTTACGGGAAATAGCGGTGGAATTCATTTTTCATTTAGTCTTCTTCTCACAATTCCGAACAAACGCCAAATTTTCTTGATGTTTTTTGCTTGTTCATGTGCAAATATTTCTTTTTGTGTAGGTACGCAGTTAGACAGAGGAACCAGGCAAACAACCGTAAAATCGCCCTTTTTCTGCAACTGAATTCCATTCAGTTATGTGAGAAATTTCACCGTTAGCGTCGACGATTATTTTTGCGACGTCACTAGCATATGCGCTTCGAAGTGACACAAGTTCTTCTCTTGTCTCGAGAAGAAAACTCGCGCAAAAAAGATAAATTCCCCTCCTTCTGTTCCCGCCTAGCCAATGATCTTTTAGCTTCACACTTTCGCACGGGCCACTAATGCGGCTGGCTTTTTTTCATCCTCTTTCTCTAATATTGCAACACAACCGTTGGAGGAAAAAAGAGTGAACATAAAGAGAGAATACTGTGATTTAGTCAACGGCAGATTCTTGATTCGCATAAGCACGTCCTATAACATGCTATGAAACGATGCTATAACATAGCATATATAGCATCGAACAATTGGAGTGACTATCGAGCAAACGCCTACTTTTTTAAGACAACGCTTTCTAGGTATAATGCAACACTTTTCCAGTCGCCAACTAAATGACTAAACAACAAACTTGCACGATATATGTGTAATCTACCATTGTTGAATTGTTAATCTTGATATGAATAGTTAATAGCGTCCAGTAGATACGAATACAGCTCTATCGTAACTTCGTACGGGCGAGTGATGTGCCTACCTGTCCTGCAGAAGGTGCGACACGTATATACGGAATACGATACAGAATACGTTTCTGTATTTTGTTTTTAATGAAACTGAGCCTGATTCATTCTAAGAAAATGTAAAATATGAAATGCTTTACGCACAAATATATTTTCTTTTGTAATTTTTTGAAACATTTCTATCAATGTCCTTAAATCTTTATTTGCTTGGTTTCGGTTTAGCCGTGTGACACTTTTATTTAATGGATCCGGATTGTTTAGCCAGCGGCTATGAAGCCAAAGGCTATGTATTCGAATTCTGGTGATCGCTCAAATGCTGCTGTTGTTTTGTATACAGGTGTGTATACGTGAGTGTCTAACTCCCAAGGGCTTTAAAGTTCAACAAAAATATTTGCATTTATGACACGACTACAGCGATGAGTGCATGTATTGGTAAGGAACGTTATAGTACGTTGGTTCGATGCTAAGCCAGTTCGTCAAGAGCGATCGTGACAGTTGTTGCCATGTGATCAAGACGGCAGATTATGAAATGAAGCAATTTAATATTACTGCGTACTAGATTTACATAACAACAAAGTACCTGCAATAAAATCACCTGTATATATACAAGACCATACACGGTTCATTAGTTATAAGGCGTCCTCTGAAAAAGCAAATAATCGTCAAAGCAGAAGTTGTCTTATATGCGCACTTTTACGGAAAATCGGGTTATATGAGATTAAATCTATTATATTTTCTCCACTAGCCTTTTTTAGACTGCGACAAACTTGATTATGAACAAAAGTGATAACATAAAATATAGCTATCGGTAAAATACCTAGCACGCAGCACTATCACCTTGGCGCTAATCTTTCAGTGGCTAGCATTGAGAAGATATTGACGAATTGACGAAATTGACGAAAAAAATAACAGTTTTCAAAATGTGCTTCATTTCAGCATTGGTTAAATATACAACACACAAAAAACCACGCCAACAACAACCGGAACACTAACGATCGCCGCAAAAACATCAACAGCAACCATTCTAGCCACAGCCGATCTCAGAGCAGTACGAAAAGACGTCAAGTGTCGAAATCAGTGGGGATAGTTAGACTACGACAATACCGCTGCTTATCGTTACTGTTTGTAATGCTGACGACACGCGGTAAAAAAGGAGCTTTCGATCCTTTTTCGTTCATCTTTCCGTGACGCACAGCAGCCTACTTCAGCCAGCAACGTAAAAATATAAGAGAGATTTTTCGTTGCCAAATCGCATTGACTCCTTTGCCGGCGCTGCATTATCTCGTTTCCTGCAATTTCATGAGCCGACTGTTTAGTGACAACGCGCGTGCCCAGGACGTGCTCGCTGGACGACAAAATTCGATATTCGATGATCTATTATCCGCGTCTACCTTAAAAACGCTTATGTTTGTAAACTTACTTGCATGTGGCAATACTTTAAAGTGGGACGGTGAATATTCCTTCGCCGCTGTTGTATATAGTTCAACCTAGCTCTGTTATATGTCTTTTTAGACAAGGTGTAGCAACGCGTCGGCCAGTACACTCCGACTACAACTCTATTAAGCGTTTGCGACAGGGGTAAATATCGTCAACGTATGTGTGCTGGTTGGAGAGAAGACACCAACAACCAGATGGTACCACCCATAGCACGACTACCAAAGACAGTATAAAGAAGTATTCTTGAACATATCATGTGCAGGCCTGCTTCTACGCTATGTAACAAATTTGTCAGAAAGGGTGAACTTGGCGCAAAGAGGCTACCGTTGTTATTGGCCCTTCGTACACTCGCACGGTTTGCATCTAGGTAGCTTTGCTGGGTATTGAGTGAGCAAGCTAGCGGGGCCGAAATTGATCCGAAGGGCGCAGGGAACTACGGCGGTGACGACGTTCAATGGAACAGCCGTGCTCATGGACCGGAGTGGACAGAAAAACGAACACACCGTTCAGATTGCTGGTACCGCTGTTGGCCTTGACGTTGAAGAAAAATACGGGAAAAATAGCTTTTAGATCATATAGCGAGCCATTTAGAAGCTGAAAACTCACCCAGATACCCACATATAGATCTAAGTTAGGTGTCCCATTTGAGGATAGCCTTTTGAATTTTTAGAACCTGACCATCTGGTCGAACTTGCCCAAGTGGACTAATTTAGCTCGTTGGAATGGGTGATCTACGTTAGGTGTCCCATTTGAGGATAGCCTTTTGAAATTTTAGAACCTGATCATCTGGTAGAGCTCGCCCAAGTGGACTAGTTTATCTCGTTGGAATCGGTGATGTAAAACGAAGCAAATTTAAAACCTTGGCGTTAGGGTGATTACTTTTTCCTGATAGAAAGAATCAACATGTTACCACTACAGGAGTTGTAGTAATGTGCAGATAGGTAGTCAGTGTCCTTTCAAATATATTGAACTTTTTTGAGAAGATGAATCCTATTGGTTCTGTAGAGCGACTGAAACACCCGACGAAGCCGTCGGCGCTTCTGTACACTTGTCTTCGCTATGATTTAGTTTGATCCTAACAGATGTAGTGCTATCATGAAATGATAATAATAATTAATTTGCCGTGGAGCAAAGCAAATATTTTGTGCGGCATGTCACTTTATCTTGGACAAAAGCTTCGACACATGTGAGCTATAGTGCAAACGTTAAAGAGCGGGTGGCCGAATATGTGAAAATAGAATAAAACCCAAGTATGCCGGATTCGAAGCAAGAAACTATTTCACCCTCAGTGTCCTTAAGACAATAGCCCTGATCAACAGACGCCCTCGTGAATGAGCTTCCCCGCCAGCTGTCGTCACTAACAGTTTAGAAAGGACAATTCGAAAAATTTTGGACATATGTCTAATAATACATAGTTACCCGTTGGTCGGTCATGATACACTCCTCAGTTAAAACGAAAAAGCGCTTCTTTAAACCTGTATTCAAAGATGAATTTCCATCTCAAGTGATATACTACTACAGTATTTATTTCCAAAACCATTTGAAATCGGAACATCACAAACACTGCGAGTGGATGGGGCGAAGCCGCCCCCAATCTGCTATTAAAAAGATTATTCTTTTCAGTCGCGTGGTTCATATTTGTCAAACATGTAAGTCCTATTCGGTCAGACTGTACGGTAAAACGGGCCAGTAACAGTTTGGCATCTCTTGAAAGTGCACCGTCATTATCAGCACATTGATGCAATTCAGATGAATGTTGAATTGACAAGATGTAAACTAATTTATCCGCATTTTGAGCATCTAAGTATTATTGTATTAACGAATTTAACAAATCGTATTAGCGTTGAAGATTAACCAAATATGGACAGAGTCCAGACAATGGTAATCCCAACCGTTCCATGAGGACTTTTGAATTTTGCGAAGGCTCTAGCCGTAAGAGAAAACCAAAGGTTTCACATTTTACTCAATGAGGTGTATATGAAGAAATACTCAATATGCCTGAAATGTCCAATTTTGTCTAAACTTGGTTGTTATTGGAAAACCGACATTCCGAGTGACGCCTGGCAAGATTCATGACTATCGACAAAATTATCATTCACCACTATTTAACTGAATACAAGGGCGGCCTGCCGAGTTTGGGCAACAAGTGGTGGCAGGCCAAGATGACCATCTCTCCCAAAATGATTTGGCCAGTTTGTTGTTGTACACTTGTGAAACTTTTATTTATCGATTACATGAATACCGGTATAATAAAAAAACTTAGATAAATTGATTTGTGGCACGCTGTATAGTTGATTTTGCTCGCCAGTTTGAATTCCGCCGATTGCAGATACTCTTTGTATGCTTATCTCATTGTGTAAATAGGATGCGTAGCGTACCGCCTTAAGTACGCAAAAAACGGATTTCATTAAATCACTAATAAATGTGAATTAGATTTTATTTCACGTTAAGCCAAAATGTGGACTCGGCTTAGGTTGATTTTCGTCCACAATTGTAAGTGACATCAGTGAAATAATTGGGAAAGCAGTCCGGAAATGACGCGCAATGTCATATATGCATTTTATTGCGTGAGCGACCAGCATATCACATTTCATTGAAACAACGTTGGCTAACTGAAGAGCAGTAGAGACTTAACCCGCTGAATAACTGCTCAGCGATGCGCAGGCATCAACAAATTGCTCATATTCGGTTGGAGCTGGCAAACGCTGTAGGCAGTGGCAGTGGTCTTGTAGAACCAAACTTGACGATTATTAGCCGGAAGCAGACATACTCGAGATTCTGTCTGCACCGTTTACCAAACGAGTCCCCCATCAATAGTACAGCACTGACCAGAACAGTGGCGAGAAGAGGGAATGTTGAAGAGGAAGACAAGTGGCTGGTACTAACACCCCGAGCGATGGGTATCTATCGTCGGTTTTGTCTACATCAGAATATGAGGTTATTAATAAACCGTTCTTATTTATTTTCGAATCACCAGTTAATGGTAGAGGTGACTTTATGACGACCATCTTTCAAATCTGCCCGCCGAAAACTACTTTGAGCTATTGTCTTAATGTCCTCTGATAAATATTTAGACACAATGCATTGCCCTACGTTCGTGCAAAACAAGTTGTGACTTGAACAAAATACCGTTAAGACATTTATATTCTTGAAGCTTACCCTGTAAGCAAATTGGAACTGAATAGTTTAACGATATTAACTTTACATAGACAAAACTATTTAGGCAGAATGCACCAATTATTTTGCTTCCAAGTTTGCGATGCGTTCGACGACTCGATTTTCTTTTTTTGGGGCGGTGACATTTTAACAGAGCCTGCCACCTTTTACGACTACTATTTAGAGCCATTAAGAACGATAACAAATGAGTGTACAAACACTTATATACAGCCCAAAAAAATGTATTCTCGCTCGTGTTCCCGCGGTAAAGAACAGCGTCACTATTCAACTCTCTTCGAGAATTTCATGCTGTCTGCCCTGTAGTAGAACGAAGTAGATTAATATCCTCACAGTTATGGAGTTGTTAAGTGTATCGATACGAGAGCACCAATTGTTTGTAAAGAAACCATAATGTGGGAGAAAATAGACAAATTAACGCAAACCCGATAGTATCTTTGACGTTGCTCATCAACTGATATGTTAGCAAAAATAACGGCACTCTTTGTGTATCTTTCTTTCCTTTTCTCCATACATATAGGCAGCCCACTGTTTCCACTTAACTGCCTAACTTAAATCGAGAAGTAAGACCCGTGAAACTACTACGTATCACCACATGGCGTTGCACTAATAAAAAAAACACAGAACGATAAGTGTGATAGCGGTTGTTTTCTTAAAGCGGTTAGGCAGCATCTAATAGTTTGCAGCATCATAGTCTACAGCAGGCAGCAGGCAGTAGGAGAAGAGGCGCGAATACACAGCCGCATGTGGCGCCCATGTGAGACATTACGACATGGCACTGCGGTGAGATGCTTTGACGTACCGCGTTGTGCGTGCGAGTGTGGGCGCATCTGTGTGTGCGTGTGCCTCTATAATAAACACCGAGGCACTTATTACAGCACATCCATACTCATTGCAGCTCCATGCAGATACAACGGGATGCTCCCGACCGACTGGATGATGGACACATGAATACTTTGGTCACGGTGCTGTTCTTAGTCTCGGCCTATTTACTTATTGAGACATCATTGATTTACATATTCAAACAAATTTTTCCACGATATATACGAAAGTCATTTTTTTGAAGTAGACGTGCAATGAACAAGTGCATGGATTTTATTCCTATTTTTGCTCGCCGCTATTGTATTAAGTACAGTCTAGGTATGCAGTGGTATTGACTGAACTGTGCCTATAAGGCTATTCTAACGCTCGGGGTAGACTGCCATTATTTTTGCTCATCGCGGCTCATTTTTTGTTAATAACGGTTCTGCCATCAGCGAGGGAGAAGACGTCATAATATAGATCGTTCGTTAATCTTTGCTTTCGAATGTTTTTTGTTAGCGAATGCGGCATATTTTTGAATATGTACGAGCGGTGCTTGTTTCTAATGCTTTGTGGCTTTGTTTGTTGAAATTTATTCCGAGTTTATTCCGGAACCCCTCGTTGTGTATGTAGCCTGAAGACAACTTCTGTTCAGATGTTAATTACGGCTTTTACTATGTCTATGACATATGCTGAAATAGGCGTATAGACAGATATTTGCAGTACCTGCAAACATAGCGAATACAACTACTTAGAATGCCTCTGTGCGGTTATTTCTCAGAGCTATTTATTTGACCTTACTTGAGTTGACGCTTATGGTTGTGTAAGCCCAGTTATATCATAGTATAAACGCCAGTAGTATTTTCTTTAAGATGTTTTCAATTAGCGGCGCGCTTTATGCCAACGTGGTCGTTCTGAATTTGTGGCGGAAACAAAATTTGTGGCTTCGTGAGCAATTAGGTTGTATGAACAATTTATACCTCACTAAGTCCGTGTTCCTTTAGTTGTGAACGAGAATTACTTTTGCGGCAGCAGAATGCAGGGTGGACGGAAATTACTCAACCTTATCAAAAGAGATGGGACATGATCAACAAATCAAATCTCCGTTTTGTCAACACCAAATTCGATCAATCACATCTAGCAAAAATGTTAACAGAAAGAACGTGGCGGGGGACCGACAACACTAATAACCTCTCGCTCTCTCGTATTCTCCTCACTCTCTCTCTCTCTCTCGTTTGTTCAGTGAGTCAAGTCGAATAGATCTCAGTTCACAGGTGTTGTGCGTACGTTGTGATCACTCAGCTTATGAAAGATGAGAACACACCTGGTGAATGACTTTAACCACGCCGAGCTTTAAGCATAAGGTCGAAATATAACTCATTTTCGTCATTATTTGGAACGATTACTGAAAATCTAAACTTTCTGAATAATTTGGTTGATGTTGTGCGCTCTCATAAATGTTGATGTTATTGTGTATATCTAGACATAATTTTACACTTTTAGAAATAGGTTCAATAAATATCAGCCACATTTATCACCGAACTTTCAGCACGCCTTTTGCATAATAGCGTTCGTACTAACCTGAGGGCAGACTGAGAATGGGCTTTTTCGCAGCGGACTCTGTTACGGTTAGGAATCGTGTTTCATACTTTTCCAGATCAGTTTCTGGGAAAGTAAGGTTTGTTTATAAGTCTACAACAATTTACCATAAAGTCTAAACCAGCAGCAGGGAATCCACTGATTGGACCAGCACATCGTTTCTATTTTGCTCGCCGAATCTTCTCTTGACTAGTTCGATTCTTCCCACCGACGTATTGCGAATCATATTGACTTTTGTTAACTCGCGAGGTTGCGCCAGACGTGCACTTGCACTGTGTCCCTTTGTTTGTGCATATATGCATATCTGCCATTTTCACTATCAGTGCCGTCAGCCTCGCCTTTTTCTGACAATGCTCCAACGGCAGAAGACGGTGTTGTCCATAGAGTTACCCAGTTTACTTATTGACACTAGCGAACTAAGAAAAGAGCCGTTACACTATTCCTGTATCGAAGTACTAGTTAATTGCTAGCACAACTACAGACATGGAAGATTCTTTGCAATTGTAGCTTTCTAACTGGCGTATGGTAGACCCCTATTGTCTATGCGAGCAATAATCTCTATAATATGTGATCCCGCTCTGACAAACGTAGCGTTTGCTGCATTTTAGCGTACACCGCGCCGGCGTGTGGGTTTAGACGTTGAGCCTCGTCTGACTTTTGTTGTCAGCGGGATCAACGAATTTCAGGCTACACTCTGAACAGTTATTAATTCTGGTCAGCTATTCGAATCCCAGGAAGTCAGATAAAAATACGATCAAGGGCTTCTGGAAAAAACAACGTTCAAAAAAGCGCGTTGCGGAATATTGTAGTTTTTGTACAAATCTGTAGGCTAATGCTTGGGCAAAGGCTTAAATGAAATTGAAAAACACGTTGACCTACGCATTTTGAGGTGAGATATAAGTACGGTCAATGACACATAATAATGTCACAGTAGCGAATGATATTGTACTTAATGATAGAGTGCGCTCACACCAACATTGAAGCGAGCTTTTAGTAGCTTGTAACTTCCCTTAAGTTTTTGAAACTATTCATCCATAGCCCATTCACTGTTGTCCAAAATTCGAGATATTTGACCAAATATACTGTCTACCATTGCGGTAGCAATGTGATATTATAAGCTAGGTATATGCTAGAACGAAGACACATGGACACATGGAACACACATGGTAGACACATGGAAAACATGGACGTTCGATTGAATTAATTTCTTAGCTTAAGGACAATTTATTAGCTTTTTATTATAATATTGTATCGTTGCTTATTGGGTGGGGTTCCTTTTTATAAGTTATAGAATGCTGCAATATATCCTACCATTATCATGCCCCTGGGGGTGATGTTCTTTTATGGATCCAAATTAAGACCCTGAACGGGGCGACTTTCGTTTTGACAACTTGCTTAGACAGATACGTAGTTTGACGTTGTTCGTTAGGCAATGGACTATAGCGATTCTCAGTAACCGCTATAACACGTAAAATTTAATTCTCCTTAATTAGAAGGCCACGATTGAAATGGACGGAACGAAAATGTCCTCGAATTTCGTGTAATATATTGAAAGTAACATGAAGGTTTAAAATTTTTGTTATACAGAATAGCAGAATACACATACATGGCAGGTCGAGTTTCCGAGCAATAATGACACACGAGCAGAAAAAAACTTTCCAATTAGTAGCAGTTCCATAGGTGCAGTGTCTGCGTGCTACAAAATATAGCCACACTTTATGAACACGTAACTGAACAGTACGCAACAATCCACCGATGCCCTAATGATGAGAACCGTGTTACTTTGTATACAACAAGACGAAACAGACTGTATGATTTCTTGTTCAGCTCCCAAGGCAGGGGAAGGTTCCGATATGCGGGTTGACTGTAATATTTTAACTTTGGTATTAGCACAGTTTCAATCCGATATTATTCCCATGATAGACAGTAACGCCGTTAAAATGAACAAGGACAACAGCCGCACCAGCAACAATAAAAATAACGGCCACACAGATAACGGCCGTTGTAATGATCAGAACGCCGCTGTACTGTGTCAGCATTCAGCAGTGCAACGAATAGACCCATAGTAATAATGTAACTGCGTGTCAATGTGTGCGACGACGGGACAAATTCTACACTACAACGCCCACCTTTTGATCGTTGAGTTCGGTTCACAACTTGGCAGCTTTTTGGTAAATTTCTGTATGCACATATATATATATATATATATATATATATAT